>PVJX010003070.1:0-115121 GCA_004027295.1 Dolichotis patagonum
GCTAGGGCTTTGAGCCTGCCTTTTGGTCTTGCCTTTTGTCATTTTTCTGTATTTCCTTATTTTGAGCGGTGTTCCAAAGCTTTCTCTGCTTATGTGGCAAATTACCTGTTACACCCTCAGTTCCTGGAGGGGCAGTGGCTCCCCCACAGGCTCCTGGCTTCCTCACAGGGTCCTAACTCCCCTCTGTGGGCTCCTGGCTCCCTAAGTTGTAAGGCGAATGCTGGGTGTGGCCACCCTGGAGCCTGTGGAATCTTGTCCCAGGCAGGTCTCCAGGAGGTTCCCTGCAAGTGTAGGGCCTACAGGTCCCAAAGAGTCAGGCCAGAATGTTGGTTTCTGAAAAGTTCCCGATCCCAAACAGACCTGGCCAAGATGCCAGTCTCCACAATATTCCCAATCCAAACAGCCCGGGCCACTCTGTGGGTCCGAGCGTTTCGGGTCCCAAAGAGACAGGCCGAGATGCTGCTTTCTGGGAGACTTCCTGGGCGTGAAGGGCGGGGCTACGGGCCCAAACAGACCCGGCCCAGATGCCGATCTCCAGGCAGTTCCCTGCGGATGAAGGGCGGGTCTACCAGCCCCAAAGAGTCATGCCGAGATGCAGGTCTGCGCAGACTTTCGATCCAAACAGCCCAGGCCACTCTATGGGTCCGGGAGTTTCGGGTCCCAAAGAGACAGCCTGAGATGCTGCTTTCTGGGAGACTTCCTGGGCGTGAAGGGCGGGGCTACAGGCCCAAACAGACCTGGCCCAGATGCTGATCTCCAGGCAGTTCCTTGCGGATGAAGGGCGGGCCTACCAGCCCCAAAGAGTCCCGCCGAGGTGCAGGTCTGCGCAGACTTTCGATCCAAACAGCCCAGGCCACTCTACGGGTCCGGGAGTTTCGGGTCCCAAAGAGAGCCTGAGATGCTCTGTAGTACATTTTAAAAACTTGCTTTGAGCCATAAAAACTACTTTGCTTTGGGCAAGTCAATTTTTCATTTTGAAATGTTAAATATTTATATTAATAACTGAAATTTTGCTGTTGTTAAATATATTTTTCTATAAAATGTAAGAATATTTCACTGTAATTCAAAATTTCCCTTTTATTCCATATTGTACAGGCAACCCCAGCCAGAGCAGTCAGGTAAGAGAAAGAAATGGAGGGCATCCGTTTAGGATAGGAAAGGAGGAAGTCAAACTGTCACTGCTTACAGATGACATAGTATTATACTGAAACCTCCAAAAGATCTACCAAAACTCTATTAGAATAAATACATTCAGCAAAATTGTAAAGATAAAATATTAATATATAAAAATTAGCATTTCTATATGCCCATAGCAAATTATCTAAAAAAGAATTCAAGAAAGCAATCCAATTTACAATGGCTACAAAACTTTGATCTGTATTTTTAAGGACTCTTTTTGTAGGTATCATATAGTTTAGGAGTTGTGTTAAACTGAGTAACTATGATCGGTTTTGAAAAGTGCATGATTATGAACTTGGTAGTTCTCCGGTGGCTCGTGACTTTGTTTTTTCAGAGATTAGTTTATAGATGTCAGAACTAACATATATATACACATATAGCAGAGAAAAAGGGGAAACATCACGCAAATATCAATTTAAAAAGCCTAAATTTTGAGCTGCATGTCTACTGTATGTATAACAAAAACTCTCAAAATTAAGAAGTATGTACAATTATAAATATACCTAATTTGTAAAAGCTCCAGGTTTCACTACAGAAAATATATAAAGAATGCTGATTAAATACTGCCTTTCATCTATTAACAAGAAATTAAAATTTGTTTCATAAGAAGAAATAAAAAGACTTTACTATCTAAGATACAAGTTTTGTTTTGTTTTTTGTTTTGGCACTGGGAATCAAACTCAGCGTCACACTTGCCAAGCAGGCACTGTGCCACTGAGCTATATTCCCAGCATACCATATTTTATGCATGTTGTTGTTAGATGAAAATTACTCCATGCAACAAAAGAGTAATTTTTAAAAATCATTTTCAAGTACAACAAAACAAGTTAACATATAACTCAAACATTAATTAAAGAAGTTGACATAATTGGTTCTTAAAAGGAGAAATACAATATTCAGTTTTTACATTTAAAAAATGCTGATTCAACAATTAAAATGAATAACTTATAAAATAATTCATTATCATTCCTCTGTTGCATGTTATATTACTTTGTGTTTTAATGGTTTATTGAATTTGTACATACAGACTTTTAAAATAAAAAATCAATTGTTTGCTCTTTATTTACTTGGGATCATTATTATCTAAATAGCTAAAAATCAAAGGTAAAAGTAGCTGTTTTGAATACCTGAGAAAGACTCTGAATGCTTTCTTCCTTAAGAACTAGTAAAAGTATTAAAAAGTTTTCTAATATAGCCATCCTTTGGTATCAGCTCGAATTTGTTTCCTGGAGTAGGAGGATAACAAACTCTGCAAATGCTCAAGTTCCTTATATACAATGACATAAAATTTGCATATAACCTTTGTAATCCTCCTGTATATATTAAGATCAACTCTGAACTATTTATAATACCTAGTATAGTGTAAGCATTGTTTCAATAGCTGTTGTGCTACACTGTTTAAGGGATAGTGATAAGGAGAACAGTTTGTACATGTTCACTACAGATGCATTCTTTTGCCCCGAATATTTGCAATTGGCAAGTGGTTGAATCTACACACCACGGATATAAATGGGTTAGTGTAACTATTTTTTTCAAAAAGAAAAAACAGATAATTATAAATGATTAAGCCATTATAAAAAGATATCCCAATCATTTTTGGTTTGTGAGTAACTTTTTACAACAAATACAGAATCTGTGTCATCTAACTTTGAAATGTGACTGCTGCTGACTGGTTAGGGGTAAGTCCTGGGAATCAGGACAGAACAGAGGGGAGGCATGATGTGGGGCATTATTTATGTCTGCGATGGGAACAAGATATGTTCTGGGAACTTGATTCTTATACATATCTTTATACATACCTTCCCTTAATCTAAGAACTATTTCATAAAATTCGTTTTCTGTCATGGTAGATTGAAATATACAACATATACAAGGAAGAAAATAAAATCTCCGATACAGTAAACATTTATTTCTCCAACAAAATTTAATACAGTATGTTATAAAATATTAGGTATACATTTATAACAATTTAACATAACATATAGTGGCTAACTGTATAAAAAATCCACAGTTTACAAGTGTATGTTGGTTCCTATGAAGAAGTCTGGTTATATCAAAATATTGTTATACTGATTTATCCTTACAACTTTCTCCAGAAAATAAACAGATTGTTAGCACTGTAGTAATTTTCAGTGGCCTGATCATTCTCTGAGAAAAAGAATTTTCTTAAATTACAAATCAGTTTAATGTCAACCATCCTTCTTTTTAAAAACATGATGTTTTACTTCAAACTCAGTGTTTAAAAATACATTTTATCACCTGGTAGGCAACTTTATGATAAATCTCAGTGCTGATTTGTTTCTAAGTGTCTATATTCAGAAGATGTAATTGCTTGTTAACATTACCTGCTTCTTTTAATAGAATGAAATAGCTAAGAAATAATATTCAGATATATTAGATATTTTTAGTGTAGTTATACTTACAACTATAATTGTCGTAATAGAGAGCCTTTTATTATTAGTTTTGAACACCTTCTCACTGGCTTGAGCCAGTGGTGATGCCCAATGACTGTCCCATTGGCTTATGGTAGAAGTGTTACAGTTATACCTGGGATGGTCATGTATTTACCACTGGTGGTTCACACCACCAAGCAGGGAGACATGCAATACAGCCCCATCATGCATGTGTTGCTAAAGACTCACTTTCAGTGGATAAAAACAGAAAATTCTAGGATACTACTATTTAAGCTTCATTAAGAGAAACTGATAGGGACTTTATTTTTAATCAGCTGAACAGATGTCAATGTGTGGGAAATTTTTCATAAAACTTGTCCATGTATTATTTTGACCCATTTTCTGTGGCATTTGGTACAATAAACCTTTGAAATTGATCTTGAAAAAATAAAAATAAAGACTTCTAGCACACAAATGATCCATTTGACACAATGTGATAGCTATGATCACAAATATTTTAAGTTGATAGATACCATGAAATGTGTCACATTTTTAAATAGAGTTATCATTATATAAATGGGAATATATATCATTGTATACAAGAATTTAAACTACTGTCTTCCCAGGAATTACTTTCAATATATACAAGTTTTTGTTTCCATGTCTGTAATATCCAAAAGGATGAGTGCACGTTGTTTGCTGTTTTTGGTAGAAAATAAAATGTTAAAAGACAATCCAATGATAGAATTAACATTCTTCTTTCTTAGCTAATAATGTCTGATTAATATTACATTTCAAGACCTAAATAACAGAAAATAGTAAGATATTGACAAGGTATCTTGAATATAATAGTATTTGGGGCATCATATATTCATAACAATTGTGAACATTTTCCTAACAATTGAGACACAATCATTAACTTTTATAAAAGTGCTTTCAATAGTTTCTAAAATCTGGGATACTATACAGCATAGTAAAGTAGAAACCCTAAACATGTGAAACACCTACCATGCAGTAGTTTACGAAAATGCAGTAGCTTATCAAAATGATGGTACAGACCATGCTGCAAAAAGCAAGTCTTCCTGACACAGTATGATTCACAGTAAGGTTTAAGGTATATAACTTAAAACAAACAATTGACTATTATTTAAAGTGGTTTTAGATTCATAGCAAATCTGAGACGTGATTATTTTCTGAGAGGTATATCACTATGGGGAAGTTACCTAGAGCCTTTAGTAAAACAATAAAGGAAACTAAATCAATGAAAAAAATTGGAAACAAAATCTATATGCTATATTTTTAGGCCTTATTTTTCTTTGTTAGATGTACATAAGAGTTCTACATCTTTGTGCCCAGGATACAAACAGGAATTAGCTGTGCGGTAGCTACCTTATGTAACAAAAGCAATTATCTACCGTGAAATGAAATGAAATTTCCATCCTAGCAGATTTTCAATTTCAGTCAGAAAGAGAACAAATAATGTCACAATGTTATTTACACGTTTGATCTACAGCACTTTTTCAGACCAGTATTTACTATCTTTAAGAAAGTAAAAAGAGGACCGGGGATTCAGCTCAGTGGCATAAGCACCTGCCTGGCAAGTGAGTTCTATCACTGGTACCAAAAAAAAGAAAAACAAAAACTAAAAAGAAACTTTAAGGTAACAGTAATAGACATTGATTTTGATAGTATTGTTCCATAAATCAAAAACAAAAGGAATGCATTTCTTGAAATTAGGTGACGTTGGTAACTACCTCTAATAAGTGCTTTAAGAAACAGGCATCATCTGATCATCTAAGACATAAGTTGTTCTTTCTTTACTGTATTTCTCAGACCACTTGCGCGTTAGTTCTAGATAATGGCTTGGTTTATGAGGCCGATAATCTAAGTACACTGTATTACTCGTTCTTTTGGGAACAGCTTTCTCAATCTGGGTTCCTTCGTGCCACTCATTAAAGGAGGTGATAGAAATTAAACTTGGATGGGTGTGAAGTGCAGCATCCAGGCTGACTTCATAATACTTCCCATTGATTCGGTTCCGTGTGTTCTGAGAGTTCCAGGGTCGGATGCTGGTATCTATGTATCCTGGACCCACACTTGGAATAAACATTAAGTTGTATTTATCACAAAACAATTTTAGTTTAGCCCAGTTCTGCTGTGAGGAGCCATAAGTAAAGCCATTTGTGGCAAAATATGTGTAAATACCATCAAAACCACTTTGAAGAATATCATTTTTATGTTTTTCTTCTACTAGAAGTGCAATAAATAATCCATCGTAAGGGGAATTGCGAACACTGTGAGACCCTGCGGTGGTTAACAGATTGGCCCATTTTTCAGGCTTTGTGATATAGGAATCATATACATAAAACACAGGAAGAGATTTCCCAGTTCTTGTCTTGTACCTGTAAAAGGCTGGATGATTTCCATACCTAGAATATAAACATACATAAAAGTGAAATGGATATTCACAACTTAGACAAAATGGTTTACATACTGAAAATGAAAGTAATCAGTGCAGTTTTACAATATCATGCCCTTCTTCAGGAAATTAGTCATATAATAATTAAAACTGCATTTTAATTTTGTATATTACAAAATGTTACTGGATATATTACCAAACAAGAAATTAATTATCTCAGACTCAGGTTTACAAATGTTGGTTAATGCCATAAAAAGTCCATGAATACATGAATCCACAAACTTTTTCTGTATCACAAATGTCCCTTTATTGCTGACAAGTATGATGTCTGTCAGAGATTAACAGTGAATTCCTCTAACAAAATGAAAATGTATTAAATTCTTTCTTTTAATTATGCTAATAAGTAAAAACAGATATAAGTGGTATAAAGGTTGTTCACATTTCATAACCTGAATCTTTTTAAAGAAGATAAAATTATTTTCATACTATCTTAGAAACAGTTTAAAACATCAGTATGACTGAAATAATAAATAACCTTATAAACTTGTACAACAGTAAAAACACAAATCTTTATTCATTCAGAAAGTGAACTGAAGAGAATTTCAGAAATAGGTCTCGTAATTGAGATTCATTTAAAAAACATTTTAAATTTATTAAAAATGTCAGATCATAATCCACTCAAATTTCTCAAATATTATTTAAACATATTTTCTATATTACATGCATTCTAGATAGCAATAATTACCACTGGATCACATAATAGCAATTATAAATATAGAAGAAACTCACTTGTCTATAATATATTTGACATCTTTGTACATGGTTTGATCATCTCGATTTCTGTAGGGTTCTATGTGAAAAGTGACCTAAAATAAAGAAAAAAACCAATGAGGAAACAGTTACTGAAATAAAAATAAAAACATGAATAGATACTTTCATATGTGTGAGCATGAAAGTTACATTTCAATGGAGTGAATAACATAAGTGATAAATTATTTTATATCATTAGTACTGTACTGAAAATCTAAGTTTAACCTGTATTAGCATTTAAACCACTTATAACAAATTCTTGACAACTATCTAATAGTGCTACAAAGAACAATTTTCCTAATTCCTTTTTTTTTGTTTTTGTTTTGAGACAGGGTCTCACTATGCAGTTCAGGTTGGCCTAGAACTCACTATGTAGCCCAGGCTGGCCTTGAACTTGCAACAGTGATTCTCTACCTCAACCTCCCAAGTGCTGGGACTACAGGCAGGTGCCACCAGGCCCTAATTCTTAAATTATGATATGGCTTGTAAGTCTCATCACAATGGTAGAAAGCAGCAGCTAAAACTATTTTTAAAATACTGGGTACATATATAATGTTATTTTTTTACCAAAAAATAGCTGTTACACATAAATCAAGAAAAAGCAACTATGGCTAATAAAATCATTTTGCATACCACTTCTAAGTAGTAATACAAACAGTACAGACAATACCTTTAAGTGACAATCTATTTATAATTTTTAAAACAAAGAATATAAAGATTTTCAGTTTCATTCCTAATTTTTTTCACTAGCAACTGAAAATCTTTTTATCAAATAAATGTATTCCTACTGTTTCAATTTTAGGTGTCAGGATCTATGAAGTACCTATGGAACCAGAGACTTCTATTTTATTGCAGTATAAAACTAAATTATCTAACTGAATCAGATGTATTTACCATTAATTGATGCTACTAGTTTTCACAGAATTAATTTTAAAGTCAGAGTATTTAGTAAAAACATTTCCTCTTTTTTTTGTTTTAGAAAATGAGAGCACAGTAACACTGCAAAAAGGCTAGCCAGGAAAAAACTACGGTCAAATTCAGTTTTGCAGTACATAATGATTCTTCAGTACCCAAGTGGGGAGCAGTTTCACAAGACCTTCAGAGACACCAAAATCCGTGGATGCTCATGTTTCATATTTCAAATGATCTCTAGATTACTTATAATACCAAATGCAATGTAAATACTATGTCCATAGCTACTATGCTACATTATTTAGGTAACAATAAAATGAAAAAGGGCTTTATATTTTCCATACAGACACAATTTTTTCTTCTGTTTGTTTTCCATCCACAGTTGAATCTACACATGCAGAACACATAGATAAGAAGGGGAAAATATACACTGGTAGCATTATTAGAGTAGCCAGATCTTTCAGTAACTTTGCTGTTTGCTTCTTAAGTTCAATTCGAAGAAAACTACCAATGACATAGGTATTTTTGTATTCTTAAACAATGCTATTGTGTGATTTGGCTGAGTATCTCTCCAAGGTCCATGTGTAAAATGCTTGGTCTGCACGATGGCACCACTTGGGGTGACATGAACATTCAGGCTTAGTGTTATACACCTGTAATCCCAGCACTTGGGAGGCTGAGGCAGGAAGATTACTGAGAGTTGGAGACAAGCTTGGGCTACAAAGCGAGTTCAAGGCCTCCTTGAGCTGCATAGTGAGACCCTGTCTCAGACAAAACAAACAAACAACAACAACAAAGAACTACTTTAAAATATTAAACTTTTAAAATGGAAGATGATAACCAGCAAGTGATTGATTGTTTTTCCTCTAATCCTAAGGAAAAGGAAACAATTGATATTTCAAGCTGATTTTATCAGATGTGTGACTTAATTTGGTCATATTGGTGCAAAGATGCCAAGTAATGAACAACCCCATGATTCCCATGGCTTTCATGCACATAACCTCTGTGGATCAGCTCTGATGGCTGTACTCTAGGGTGCGGGTCAGATTCCAGTCAGCTCAACACTTCTGTCATCCTCAGTCCTAGACACAATGGAGCTTCCTGTTCCCGTATAAGAAAGTAGCAGCATGATAATGCAAAAAAAAAATGCTACATGACATTTACAAAGGCTGTAGTCCTTGCTGCAGCAAATATGCAGGCAAGTATAAAAAGCATAATCAATCTCTTTGAAAATCATGATTCGTATTTTTTAATTTTAATTTTTTTATTTTTACTTTGCCAGAAAGTTCTTAGTATACATTTGCTAAAAATAATATAGAGCAAGTAACCAAAGCATCAAATAGTTTTACTTTTCTTATTTGTTCATCATTTAAAAAGAACTCACCAAAAGTAACTCTTAGTTGAAGTTCATAAATCAAAAGTGCAATTACAAAGTGTTTAGTGATTAATGTTATTTAAGACATTATGCAATCAAATCTAATGAGCTATAACAAAGCCTAATTGTGAAGCAAATTCATGACCTAAAAACTCTCTACTTCTAAACAAAACAGAATGAAAATAAAAGCTCTTTCATCTTACAAAATAGAAACAATAAAACACAACCAGCAAAGTGTGAGAAGCCTCCTAATAAAGATGAAAATGAAACCACTACCATACAACTGTCAATCTGCACCACAATTGATAAACTGAAGGTCTATTTGGGGAAGTGGGAGAGTAACAAAATAAATATTAATCAAACTGGGGGGAAAGGGGAGATGATTTTCTTTGCTTTGAAGATTAGCAAGAAAAAAGGACATGTTACTAATGAATGCATTTATAATTAATGTTTTACATACATAGTCAGTTATGTGATTGGAGGTCTCAATTTATTAGCACAGAACTCACAACATCATTACTCATCACATTGCCTTAGCAACTTAAACAATTTTATTAAGGTATTACATCATTAATTAAATACATTAATAGTGTATAGTAGTGTTCACCAATGCTTCTATTTGCAAACAATTTGGTTTGCAAAGAAAGGCCTTCAGCAAGATTTTGCTTCTGTTCTCAAAGTCCATACTGGTGACAAACACACTGCAGCCATCTATGTTCCCCCACACAATCACAAATGCAGCCACCTTCCCCAAATCATAAAGTATGTTCATCAATGAGGTACCACAGTATTTTCTACTATTAGTAACCAAAAGGAAAATGTTCTATCCTTCATAAAAATAATATGTATTATTACTTGTAGAATTGTTCTTCTCTTAAATCATTGTTCCACAACAATAAAACAACAAAATCACAGCAAAATTCAATACATGAAGCCATCTTATGGTTTGTCATTTTACAAATAAAAGGAATACATCAATGATATAGTTATTTATCTCGATCCCAGAGCTGCCCAGGTAGAGACAAGTACAATATGGTAGTTCTGGTTTAGTTATGGCTGGATGTAATTTCTTGAAAATCTGTGTCAATATGAGAGATGGTGGGACCATAAGAGGTATAACTTAGTGGGAAGTCATTAATTCTGGCTGGAGTACAGTCCTTGAAAGGAACCAAGGTAGTTGTCTCGGGAAATTTGGGTTAGTTTTCATATGAGGATTGTCAGAAGAAGCAAGTTTGGTTCCTCCTCTCCTGCCTGACTTCCTGTTTGTCAACTTAATTTTTCTTTCACTCAAACTCAGTATCAAGATGCCATCAACCAAGGTACCTTCACTAGAGTCAGGCAGAAGTAGAGCCATGCCCTTGAACCTCTAAAACTATGACCATATCAACCTAATTTCTTCATAAAGTTATCTAGCCTCAGGTATTTGATTACAAAAAAAATTACTAATAAAGGGTATATTTTTCTTTAGCAGAGACAAGGCCAACAAATTATTCTAAAAATTGTGGAAAACAATTACCAAGTTCTAAATTTTTCTGGTCATTAAATATAAAAATCTAATTAAGAATGTCAACACAGAGAAAGTGTGGCTGAGTTCATTTTCTTACATACTCTCCTTACACACAGCTAAAAGTCAACCTATCTTCACAAATCAGACATTTTTTCACTTTCCCAAATCCCTTCAAAAGGCTAAAATTGCTACTTTTTGTGCTTCCATCTCTCAGGATTACTGCAAAACTTCAACAGAATAGTGGCTACTGCATTTATTTTGCAGAAGTTAAACAGATCTCTTACTCAGCCTCAGATATGGTGCCAGTTACCAGGAGGCCTGATTTCCAGTGTCAGTGAAAACATGAATGGCACTAATGGCCAAGGCATGTAACAGCTCTTGCCAGTCAGCCAGTTTGAGAGATGCTGCACTAAGAGTTTCAGGATTATAAAAGAAGTAAGAGCCAGCTGGACTGAAAGCAGTAATATAACGGTCCTACCCTTTTAACCTTCTTAGAGGTTCATTTATGCTCCCCCCAAACTACTAAATACTTAAGCTACAAAAAGAAACATGTATTATGTACAGGTACCAACTCCCCATGATGAATCATGTCATTTTGTAGTGCAAATATATACTAATAAAAACAAATATTTGAACAAAAAGAAAAGCTAAATTTTCATTTTTATTTGAAATGAATATTTCAACAATGATTTGTCTCTTACAGAGTTTACTAGTACTGCAAACACCAGACTATCTTTAATTACGATATATAATCTGTAAGAATTTATACAGAAAATAAGAGTAGTACTAATGTGAGAACTCGGAGTAAATAGTCTCTAGTTAAAAGGCACTACAATTCACATTCTCGTTAAAGATTTACAAATTGCACTGAAAAATAAGAATAAACATGAAGATGCATGAGCAAACTGAAAACAAGAATGATTAAACTTGAAATGATTGCCCATGCATAAGGAACAAGAGTAAATAATGCACAAATAAAATAAAACATACCAAGAGGAGATCATGAATAAAATTTCATTTTATACTTTTACACCAAATTATAAATCATTCTTGAATTACACTTTAGATTTCAATATGAAGTACCTTATTTCTGGGCTCAACTATGTTACACTGATTTCTTTCTTTACATACGCTAATGCTATCTACTAATTTCTACATCTACACATTTCATTATCTGGAAAAACATGCTTTCCTTTTATTAATAAATTTTGAAAATTTATTCCAATATATTTCTAGGCTTCAGGGTTATCTTGCCAAATTTGGTATTTACACTCTCACTAAAATTTTAAGTGGGATTATATTAAATCAATAAATTATATTAAATAAAAGAAATACAAATGTTTGATAGAAAGGCCATTTCTGCAACTTTGAATCTACTCATCAAGTTCATGTTTCTATTTTCATGCACATATTTCATGTTCTCCAATAATACATTGAGGATTCCTCTGTATGGCTACTGATTTTATTTTCAATGTATTTTTCCTCTTATTTAGGTATCCTCCTGAATTCTTTTTATTCCAAACACCTTCCTGAACTCATTCTTCATAATAGCTTTTGGAAAATTTTTCATGGGTTTTGTATTTGTCATTTGCAAAGAATGATCATTATATAAATTTTTTTAACATTTTTTAATCAAATTATTTTGACTCTCCATAATAGTAAAAAATTACTGATGACAGATGGCATTCTTCACTGGTCTTACTCAAAAGATTGATACCACTGTTTTTTCCAAGAGTATGTTGTATAGTATAATCTATTAAAATATATTTTTATTGCGTTAGTTTATCGATTCAAGAACTTAAGTGTTTTATTACTAGTTCATATCTGCTCAAATATACAGTACCTATTAAGATAGTCATGCTTTTATAAACAGTCAACAAAAATTTATTTACTTAACACTTATCTGGTGCTTACTCCATGCCAGATATTGATCTTAATTATTTACATATGTTACGTTATGTAATCGTTAATGCCGCTTTATTAGGTAGTCTGTTACCATTTCCATTTCAAAGTCTCAGGAACTAAGGCATGAGTTACATATAAATCCAAAAAGTGGTGGAGCCACATTTGAATAGCAGCAATTCAGATCTAGAGATTTAGATTTCTTACTCTTGGAACCATTCTTAGATCAATAAATAAACTTATCCACATATTCTTTAGGAATTCTGCATGTATTTTCATTAGTGAGATGACTCTATAAAGTCTCTTTCTTGTACTATTACTTAGTTCTGAATAAGAATGGCGCTGTCATTATAAAATTAATTAGAAGGTTTTCTGTTACTGCATCTCCAGGATAGCCCCCACTGATCCCCACCTCCTGGTCTTCACAATCTATGGAATTTCTCTCCCATATTTTGCTAGGGAGATAAATCAATGGATCCGTGCAAAAGTGATAATATGTCACTTGCAAGATTAGGTTAAAAAAAACCCTGAAAATTCTATAATGGAGTCTCTTTCCCTCAGATCATTCCACTTATGTACAGTGGTCTTTTTGTTGTTTTTGTTTCTTCTTTGATACTGGGTCTTGCTACATTACCTAGGCTAGTCTTATAATCCTCCTTACTCAGCCTGCAAAGTAAAAGGATTTACAGGAATGTGCAATTTAATCCAGTTTTAATTATTTTTATACTTCATATTTATCAATTCCTTGTTCTTTATGATGCATGTCCCATTGGTATCAATAATACAATCTCAGTGCTATTTATTTTTGTATCATTTTTAAGTTTTTTTCTTTAAAAAAGTTATTTCTAGTTACTATATAATTTAAGTTTTGAACAGTTTTATACTTTTTAAGTAGTTTTGCTTTTATGAGTTTCAGTAATACTGAAAATCATAACATGTAGATTCTAATTTTATGAATTTATTAAGAATACTGTTGTGACCTACACATAATTAGTTTTAAAAAAGTATCCATGGATTTTAAAAACAATGCTTACTTTTTCATTAGGCAGTATAAAATTTTTCTTTGTAGTACTATTTTAAACTATTTAATCATCAATCCTGTTTGTTTCCATGATCTAAAAAAAATCAATAAAATCCTACACTGTATCTTATTTTGCCTCATTTATAATATACTCTAATAAAGGAGTAGAATAACTTGATCTTTATAACTGTCTTCAGAATTTCACCTATATTCTAAATGTACACAAGTATATACAAATATATTATATATATGGTTTAAATGAAAACCAGATTTTTGAAAACTGTGTAAGTAGTGGTCTAGGTTTTAACTACTTTATAAAGATGTAAAGTCATATGATTAATATTTTAAAGAAGATCTTTGACATCTAAGCTATTTAGATATAAATCATTAATTTCTACATTATTTTTACAAAACAAACTTTCAACACACTTTCTATTGAAACAAATAATTGATTAATATATCAAATGGTTAGAAAGAATAACAAGAACTCTCTAAAATATAATTTGTATAAAGTTTAAAGCACAGACTAGAGAAATTTTCTTCATGAAATATATTTTAAAAGTCATTATTTTTTCATAATTAAATGATCATTCAAAAAGTTATTACTATGCACTAGTCCCAAAGAGTTAAATTATATATAGGTTGAAAATAAATTTAATACCTGTAGATTGTATTTATGAGCCTTATCCAAAATAGTTGGTACCAAATTATCAGTAGCTTCTCCATTCTCATCACTTGAATCAGGTGGGTACCAAGACAGCGCAAGTACACCTAAGTGGAAAAATCAAAACCCAAAGAAAAAAGAGACAAGAACAAAAATGACCACCAGTATTCTAAAAAAAGGCAGAAAGTTACTAAATCATTAACAATGAAAAAGAAACAGAGACATTCAAAACTGTTTTATTATATTGCGTCACACTGTAAGATTATTTTGCTTAATGTTTAGCCAATATTTATGAACATTTTATCAAGAATCAATTTTTTTACATTAATTGACTTTAGGCTTGCACAAGGGAAGCAAAGAAAGACAAATTCTCATATAATATCTCTTGCCAGTCCCCAACACTCTTTGTTTTCCTCTATTAACATCTTGTATCTAACATCTTGTATTATACTTTTTATAAATGATGAACCAATACTGATTACTATTAACTAAAGATCATACTTTACATTAGGGTTTACTGTTTGTGTTGTAGAGTTCTGTGTATTTAGACAAATGTATAATACCATATATTTACCATTTACAGTGTTAGACAGATTAGTTTTACTATAAACCTCTGTGTTCCATCAATTTATTCCTCCTCCTCACCTCTGGCAATAACTGATCTTTTTATGGTCTTTATAATTTTGCCTTTTCCAGAATGTCATACATTTAGAATCATAATGTAGACAGATTTCCTCACTGGCTTGATTCACTTAGCAATTTGCCTTTCAGGATCCTTCATATATGTATCTTTATGGCTTGACAGTTCATTTATTTTTACTGCCGCATAATATCCATTGTACCATATGTATCCATTTCCCAACTGAAGAACATCTTGGCTACTGCAAATCTTTCTCAATTATAAGTAAAGCTTTAATAAACATCCATGTGCTCCTTTTTTGTGTTGTCCATAATATCTTTTAACAGAATATTTATTAGAATTAAAATAATTATAGTTGGAAGAAATAAGAACCTCATTAAAACAGATGAATTATGTCTTCTATGAGTTCATCAAAAGATTTAACAAAACTGAAGCGAGGATCAGGATACTTCTTGACAACTCAAAAGGAATTACCATAACTGAAACATAAGGAGAAGAAAGAGGAAAAACAGAACAATACATTCAGCAGTTGTGGGATTAATATCAAGGTTCCAGCACACATGTAATTGGAAATGTAGAAAAGGCAAAAAGTATATTCGAACAGTAATTACTGAGAAACTAATGATACACATAAAGCAATAGGACCAAGAAAATGTCAAAAGGATAATTAAAAAAAATAAAGCATAGGATTTTCAAACTGGTAAAAAGCAAAAGCAATGAAAAAATTTAATGAATTTTAACAAAAGACGAATATACACATAAAATGAGAATATAAAAAGGTTTTTAAAATTACAGCAAACTTCTAATTAAGAAAACAATGAAAAACAAAATACAAAAAAAATGTGGTTACATCTTCACTGTCCAAAACAAATAAAAAACATTTAAACTCTCAAAAATCTGCCAACGGAGACTTATACAGCAGATGAAGTATCATTCAAAATTGAGGACACAAAAACTGAAAAGATTTCACTGCAAGTTGACCAGTAATTTAAAACTATTAAAGGAAATTTCTGAAGTATAAAGATGATACCAGATATATACTTGGATCTACATTAAAAAATAGACATACTAGAAATGAAATAAATGAATCTTTTTTAAAAGTTTAGTCTTAAATATAACAAAATAGGTACAGAATCTGTACGGTGAAAATTGTCCCCCCAAAATCAAGAAAACAGCCAGGCAGACCTGTCCAGTGACTCAGCCCAGAGAGGTCAAGGGAAGCAACCACGCAGGTCTGTGCATCTTACCGTGGCCCCGTGAGCGGGAAAGCAGCCTAGACGCAGAAGCGCTGGCCTTGACAAATAACACACGCTTAGCCTCCCCCATCTCACAACACAGGCCCATGAAGCAACAGGGAAAGTACATGTGAGTCAGCTCCTGAGGCCCACGCGTCCATCGGTCCCTGGCAGGCTATGCCTGGACTCACTCTGGCAGCCTGGTTCCCATGTAGCCAAAGACACTGACAGATAAATCACTCTACCATTAAACCAACTATACTGCACTTGCCGGAGCTCACTGGGGCCCCACCCTTCCATGACAATAGAAGCCCATGGGCACCTCACACCCACACCCAGGCATACTATCCTGCGAGGGGCCAGCAAACCTGCCATGCGTTCACACTGGCAATGCAATCCCACAACAGTTTAGGTCACTGAGACACCTACACCAATACTGACTACAGCTGAAAAAGCTACAGGTCCATTACACTAATTTAACAGGGATGAAAGACAACGCCACATATTCAACAAATACCACAGGACAATTGCAAGCAAAAGTCTTTTATTACAAAAGCTACTTTACAATATTGGAAGAGTCCTCAGACCCCCCAGATGCAGAAACATCAGCACAGGCACATAGGAAGAACGAACAATAAGGTCATATAATGTCTCCAAGAGCACAAAGCAATTCTCTAGCAATAAGCCACAAAGCAAAAGAGATCAACAAACTGCCAAATACAGTACTAAAAAGAAGAATTATAAGAAAACATAATGAGAGACAAGAGAACACAGACAAGTCAATGAAATTAGGAAGACAGTCCATGATAATAAGAAATTCAGCAAAAAGATAGGGATCTTTAAAAAATTTAGAAATAACAGGTCTCAGAATTAAATGAAATTTGAAATATATAGTTGAAGGCCTGAATATCAGAAATGATCAAGTGTAAGAAAGAATTTCTGAAAAAAAAATAAAGAAAGAATTTCTGATTGGATTGGGGCCTGCTCTGATGGTCTTACAATCCTATCTGTAAAACCCTATTTTTAACTAAGATTGCATTCAAAAGTACAGGAAGACTTAAACAAAACACTTGTGGAGACACAATTCAATTCACAATATCTGATCCAAATCAGCAAACATGGCTTAAATATGGAGGTTGTATATTGATACGATGGTTTTAACCATATGCTCATGTGTATTTGCTTTTTTTTTTTTTGTTTGTTTGTTTTTTTTTTTGTACCGGGGATCGAACTCGTGACCTCGCGCTTGCCAGGCAGGTGCGTAAGCCACTGAGCTAAATCCCCGGCCTGTATTTGCTTTTATATTGAGAACAATTTGCAGTATATAGACTATTACACATGTAAACACTAAATTTAAAATATAAATGAAATCTTAATTAAATTTTATTTTATGCTAATAAACAGTCATTAATACATCATACTTTATAAAATTTTTATTGAAATGTTATAAAAAGAATTTCTGAGGTTAAAGATGAGATATTTTGAAGTAACAAGTTAAAAATAAAAGGAAACAAAAGAAAAAAATGAACAAAGAAAACTTTATGATTTATAGTACATTATTAAGTGAACAAACTTTCACATTAGCAGTGTTCAAAAAGTAGACAATTAGCTCGGGATTTAGCTCAGCAGCATAAGTGCCAGCCCAGCAAGCACAAGGTCCTCAGTTCAATTCCTGTTATCAAAAAAAAAAAAAAAAAAGTAGAAAATTAGAAAAAAGGCACAGAAAACCTACTTAACAAAATAATTACAAAAAATGTTTGAACTCTTGGGAAAGATATGGATATTTAGATCCAGAAAGCTCAAAGACCTTTAGCAGATTCAAAAAAAGAAAATATTTTCCCAGGCATAATACAATCAAACTCTTAAAATATAAAAAACAAGGAGAGAATTCTAAAAAGTGCATGAAAAAATTGTCAAGCCTTCTATAATGGAATTACCATTAAAGTAAGAGTAAACTTCAACAGAAACATAGGCCAAGAGTGAATGAATTGATACATTCAAAGTCCTGAAAGAAGAAAAAATATTGCCAAACAACGCTATTGCCAGTAAATCCATTCTTCAGAAGTAAGAATTAAAAACTTTCCAAGAGAAGGAAAACCAAGAATTTATCACTAATGGACTGCTTCTACAAGGAATGCTTAAAGGTTTCCTACAGTAGAAGCAAAAGAACCACAACTATCATAAGGAAAACACACAGAAGTACTAAATTCAACAGGAAAGTAGAAACACAGAAGATAAACAGAAGAAAATCAAAATCAATATTGAAAATACAAAACCACAAAGATGACCAAGAAAAGAAAAACAAAGGATACACAAAATAGTCATAAAAAATTAACAAAATGACAGGAGTATGTCTTTACTATTCACTAATAACCTTGAGTCCATGTGATTAAAGGTCCCAATTAAAAGATACAGTACAGACTAACCAATTAATAAATATACTTTTAAATGAGTTTACTATAAGAAACTCACCTTAACAGTAAAGACACACATAGTCTGAAAATAAAGCTATACCATGAAGTTGGAAACTGCAAATTATTAGGAATAGCTAGCTATACTTTCACCAGACAAAATAATTTTAAATCAAAACTTGAACACAAACAAAGTTCATTGTGTACTGATGAACAGATCAATTCAACAAGAGAAAGTAACAGTTGTAAAGATACATGCACCCAAAACTGGGGTATCCCAAGCAATAGGGTTTAATCACAATAACATTAGCTGGGACTTCAACATTCACTTTTGTCAATGAACTGATAATTCATACACAAAAACAAAATCAACATTTCTAAGTACATGGATGCATCTTGCGACCATACTCTTAAGTGAAATAAATTGCACATATATTTGTAAATACCACACTGTTTCATTGGTGTGAGAAACCGAATGTGTAAATAAGGGCCAACATGTATAACAGGTATTGTGACACACGAAGAAAACGTTCAAATGGTGTGGGGGGGAGTAAAAAAGTAAGAAAAGAAGGAAAAATTGGAAACATAGCTTTGTAAATGGGGAGGAGAGGAAGGCTTGAGAAGAGGGTAGGGGAATGGGAAAAAAGAACCAAGTTATATCATGTACAGGTATGATGAATGTGATCATTATATGTATCTAAAATGTACTAATAAAAATCATAAAAATATTCAGAGGTAGACTACACTACAGACTAAATGAACAAACCTAACACTCACTTAGGCAATCTTTTACCCAAGAGCTGTAGAATACATTGTTGACTCACAGAACATGCTTCAGGACACAGCATATGTTTGGAAATAAATAAATAAAAATAAACGCCATGTATCTTTTCTGATCACAATATAGTAAAACCAAAAATGAAATATAAAGCGAACTTCAGCAACTGTATAACTACATGAATACTAACCAACATTTTCTTGAATCAATGAAGAATTCAGAAGGGAAATTTTTAAGAATTTCTGAAATAAATGAAACGGAAAACATAATCCACCCAAATATATGAGACACACCAAAAGGAATACTAACAGGAAAAATTAAAACAACACATGCTGACATCCAAAAACAAATAAATTTCCAATAATCTAATGATAGAATTTAAGGAGACAGAAAAGCAAGAATAAAACAAATCCAAAATTAATTGAAGAAAAAAAATAATAAAACTCTGAATGAAAACAAATAAAGCAGAAAAAACCCACAAAATATCAATGAAACAGAGTTGTTCTTTTGAAAGAATAAACAAAATTTTCAATATACAAAGAAAAAACAAATTAGTGGCTAGCTAACTGGGACATGGGTAAAACCGAGACATTACCACTAAAACCAGAGAAAAACAAAGATGATTACAGACAATTGAGAACAACAATATGCCAACAATTGGGAAACCTGCAAAAACTGAAAATGTAATGTACATATCCATCAAAACCAAACCATTAGGATATAGGGTATTTGAATGCACAAAAATAATTAATGAGATTGAGTCAATAATAAAAAAATCTACTGCCAAAGAAGACCAAAGACTAGAGTTTGACTACTGAATTTTACTGAACCTTTAAAAAATATCCACAACTATTATCCTCAAAGTACTACAAAATATTAAAAGAGAATCCTTCCAAACTTACTCTACAAGACCAACATTCCCTACCACCAAACCGGAGAAGCACACAACACAAAAGAAAAATTACAGACGGATATTCTGGATGAACACAGATCTAAAAATTCTCAGTAAGGTGTTAGTAAAATAAATCCAACAGAACATCAAAAAGAATCCACATCACGATCAAGCTGATCTTATCTCAGGGATACAAGGATATTTCAAAATACACAAAGCACTAAACATATCACATCACATCAACAGACTGAAGGACAAAAACCATATGATCATCTCAACAAATGCAGAAAAGCATTTGATAAAATTCAACATTTCCTCACAATGAAAACCTTCAAATAATTAGTTAAAGAAATAATTTGCCACAATATATTGTATTGAGCTATATATGGCCAATCCACAGCATACTTTATACTGAATAAAGACAAGCTAACATAATTTCCTCTAAGATCAGGAACAAGATAAGGATATCCATTTTCACACCTTTATTTAATATGGTATTTAAGACTTTAGAAAAACATTAAATAGATCCAAATAGGAAAAAATGAGGTTGAATTATCCCTATTTGTATGTGACATGATTTTACATGCAGAAAAACTTACAGATGCTATAGGGGAAAACTCTGTAAAAACTAATAAATGAATTCAGTAAAATTGCATAGTAGAAAAATCAACACAGAGAAATCAGCAGCACTGTTATATACAAATGACTAAGTTTCTGAGAAAGAAACAAGAAAGCAGTCTCATTCACAATAATCACAAAATGCCATAATACACATAGGAAAAAATAATGAAGTAAATGATTATACAACACTGATGAAAGAGGATAGAAAAAAAGCAAAGACATCTTATGTTATGGATTGGAAGAGTATCATTAAAATGACCATACTACACAAAACAATCTATGAATTAAGTACAGTTTCTGTAAAACCATTTACATTCTTCATAGAAACAAAAAAAAACCTTGAAATTTGGATGAGACAAAAAAGACAAGTCAAAACAATCTTTAGCAAAAAGAACAAAGCTAGAGGCATTATACCATCTGGCTTCAAAATATACTACTACATGATAGTACCCAAGACAGCATAGTACAAGGTAAAAAGACAGAGAGTAATGGGACAGAATGGAGAATCCAGAAATACATCCGTATTATTACAGTTTTAGCGAACATAGCAAAATCCCACATTAAGGAAAATATGTTCAATAAATGGTGCTAGGAAAAAATATATTCACAATAAGGAGGAAACTAGACTCTTACCTTTCACCATATACAAAAAATTGAAATGAATCCCAACATCAAACATAAATTTCATCACCAAGACACTACTCAAAATATATAGAGTATATGCTTCGGGATATTTATCTGAGCAAAGAGTTTTTGATATGACTATAATACCACAGACAACAGAAGGAAAAATTGAAAAACTGAATCACATCGTACTAAAAGACTTCTGTACAGCATAGTAAACAACCTGAAAATTATGAGAAAATATCTGCAAACCATTTACCTGTGGATTTAATTTCCGAATAGGTAAGGAATTCAGTAACTGAAAACCAAAAAAATAATAGCAGTAAAACACTAGATGAGATGCTTTCAAATAAATTATGACACACAGGAAAAAGCAAAGGGGAAAAACATACTGCCAAGAGACAAAATAATCAGTATAACTACTTTCAAGCATTTGTAACATTATGAAAGGTATAAGGGATATATCTCCACTTTACAAGGATAGGTATATCTAAAATGAATGCAGTCATCCTAAAATGAAATTTATGACATCATGTTAGATGCTAATAAGTACACTTAAAACTTCAAAATTCTAATTCATCTTCTTATAACTTCTAATTCTCCTACTTTTATGTGCAAATTTTAAAAGTAGGAGATGCAGAAATAAGAATTGTGACCTTAACAGACAGGACATTTTTGACGTACAGAAAAAACATATTATTGATTTTCCTCTAGTATTTTTAAAGGCTTATCAATTAAAAACATGAACAGGGAATGTGACTTACTTATCTTTATGTCCCTAGAATCTAATACGAGGTAAGGACAGGTTGAAAACTCAGTATTCAGTGTGAAACTGAAGAAAAAGGAAGAACATTTTTATAGACATAAAGTAAATTACTTACTAGGTATACTACTTTTCTATAATTGCCACAAATAATTATCATAAACTTACTTTAGCTATAAATTTGTCTTGCAGTTTTCTAGGTCAGATATGTGATATCTCTTCCTAAACAGGCTAAGACCAAAGTCTTAGATTGAACTGATTTCTTTCTGGAGGGTCTGGGGAAGAATCTACTTTCCTGATGTTTGAACTTTACAGAGGCCAAATCATATGGTGGGTCACCTTCAAAAACAGCAACAAGGGATTATCTTCTGTATTTGGCATCCTTCTGACTCTCTTTTTGGCTTCTCCTTTATAAGCACCCATGTGATTACATTAGCCTACAGTACATAATCTACAATAATGCATTTTAAGATCAGTTGATCAGCAATTTTTGCAACTGAAACTCTAATTCTCCTTTGTCATGTAAAATATCAAATCCACATTCTCTAGGAATCAGGGTGTATACCCACTGGGAGCCATTATTCTGGCTTTCCAACTGGCTTTGCTGAAAACTTATTTAAAAATAGAAAGTTACCTATTGGGTACTTTTCAAATTGTAAAGATATCAATATATGAAACAATCCATTATGATATATAATACTTTATCTAACAGTGTTGAAAGGGATGCAGATAGGCTATTATGATACACTGTAATAACACACTGTATATTAATTGGATTGATAAAACAATGCTTCATATTATTGTTACCATTTTTTTCAACAACAAGAATTTGAGGATATTTGGATTTACAAGCACAATGCTCTTAACCGGAAAAGTAGATCAATCAGCTTGTATTCTGTCATATACCAATGTGATTACTTCACACAACAATTTAAAGTAAAAAGAAGGTCATTTATATATAAAAAAAAAAAAAAAGAATGCTACACATGAAGTGAAAGCACATTTAACTAAACAGCAATAAAAACAGCCTTCATTTACTATTTCCTCAACAGAAAACAATGTAAAAAATAGCACAACTCTATAGACTAAAAAAAAATTTTGTCAGTTATTTTTACAGTGAAATTATTTTTGCATATGCTAATTGAGTATAATTTAAAATTAAACTGTTTTAAGATAAAAATTCTTTATTTTCATATTGTTATTTTATTACTATCAGTCTGTCTTTTTGCTCAGCAGAAAATCCAGATAACATAATAATGCATTAGTAATAAAATGAGCATTTAAATTAAAAAAATTATATATCAATGTCTAAGAATAATTGACATTCATAAATGCAATGTAGTTGTGAAATAGTACATGAAGGAAAAGTCTTTAAAACATTAGACAGTTACAAAACTAAATGTGAACTACAACATTTTTCTCATTCAAAATTAAATCATGCCATACACAGTAAGACATTTATATATCTATACTTATATTTAACTATTTATTTATTTAGTTATTTTTTCCTACCGGTACTGGGGATCAAACTTATAACTGTGCACTTGCAAGGCAGGCGCTTATGCTGCTGAGCTAAATCCCCAGTCCAAACAAATATATTTATATTACACAATCTATGCATGTTATATATTATAAATACATAAAAAATAAAAGTTAGATTCTTAAATGAGAAGAAAAACCTCACTGTATACAGTTCAATGTGTAAAAATAAAGTTAGCACTTTCAAAACTAACCATTTTCTTAGTCAAGCAAGCTCATCTTTTATAGCCACAACAAAGTAGTCTCTCAAATAACTGGAGACTAAATGTGATATAAATTGTTGTGTTAAAAATAGAAAAAAATCATTTCAAAAGTTTATTACCTCTAAAGTAAATTAGTAAATAAAATCAGATACACACATACATGCTCACCACACAGAAGAAAATGCTGTCTACATAAGCTTTATCAAAGTTGTTTTATGAAAAGAACACAGAAAGTGGAGCTAGAGGCATATACTAGAAAATACAATGTCATGAATGAATGACAAACAAGTTACCCCATAGAAGAAAACCAAATCAGCTTATCCATATTTATACAGCCTCAGGATTCTAGGTTTGTTCATTAAAGAATCTTGAATTTCTCTCTGTATCTATATTACTCCACAATGAGTACATTAGTTTAGAGCTACAAAAATCTGAGAATTTTCTCTTGGATCCAATTTCTTCTTGTGGTCCTACTACCAGGAGTACTAACAAGAGAAAATTGAAACCGCAAAGTTTTACAAAAGGGTATACTAAAAAAATAAAGGCTTTTCTGGTACCAAATTATATACAATATGATTATCTAAAATATACGTAACTGAAGTACTTAAAAGAAAGGGAATAGAAAGCAGAGAGAAAACACTAACAACCAGAATAGTCAATGATGTCCCATCAATTGAGCCAAAGGTATATAATATAAACTTTAAAGCAATGACATAGTAAATCAAAAAGAATGAATGTATGTTCTAGGCAAGAAGAGAATATAAAATGGAAAAATATACATGTTCAATGCTAACAGAAGGCAAGAAACGAGGAAAAGAAAACCAAAAAGGGCACATGCAAACTAAATAGCTAAATACTGTAACATTTAAACCCTTACATCAAATACAAATGAAGTAAACACAAACATTATAAAAAAGGAGACAGTCAAAATAATTTAAACAGAGAAGCAAAACAAAATCATATGCAATATTTATAACATGCACAATTGTCTATCAACATTTGAATGCAGAGTCAAATTTCCTATAATCATATAATGGAAGGCTACTCATCAACAAAAGTACTCACTCACTACTGAGTACTTAACAACATAGGTACATTGTAAAATATTGTACTTATAAGACACAAGTGATGGATGATTCAGTTTTCATAAAGTATTAAGTGAAACCACTTTACAGTGACAGAAATCAGATCCATAGCAAGGGGGAAAGATAAATAAGGTAACCAAGAAGAGATTTTTGGACTTTTGAAATACTTTACATCTTGACTTGAGTAGCGAACAGGTGCATACCTTAAAGAAAGACTATTGAGCTTTTAACTTAAAGTGGGGAAATTCACTGTATTCTAGGTAAATCACAAATAACTGAGAAAAATACATAAGAAATCAATAAAAATACATAAGAAATCAATAAAAACATTCAAAATTTTAGAAATTAAATAACATATTAAAAACAGTAATAAAAGTTGGTTACCTGAATTTTTAAAAACACATACAGTTTTTCATTTGGAGATATGAGTTAAAACATGTATGTGAAGACTAGTAACTTAATTTTCCACCAACAATTTATGTACAGTGTACATATACATGCACACACATAAATAAAATAATTACCAATAGAAGCTGAACGCATTTGTCTCATGTGAGTTTCTATGACAGAAGGATCTCGAGAGCTGTAACTTCCCAACTCAGGATAAAAGCTGGAGCCAATGTCATCTGGAGGGCTATGTCTCCCTTGTGGATAATTCTTGGCTATTCTAGGGTCCCAGTGTTCTAACACTGGATGGTTCCAATGTATATATTTACCATCAAATTGTGGGTTTCCATACCAACTGTAATAAAACACATGCAAAAAGTAATTCACAGGTGGCAGTTCTTCAAGGTTAAGTTCAGAGGCTTTGGAAGGTTTCATAGTGTTTTCCACACTTTTTAAATTCTTGGTATTTGTTTCACTCTTGATTCTGCCACTCTTTTTTAAATCAAGTTTTTTCCCCAAATGAACAGTTTGTCGATGAAGTTCTGGAAGAAGATCAAGTCCAAAAGGAGCTCCAAAAGCAGCTGTATTTGGTCTCAGCATTTTCAGACTCATCATCAGAGAGAAAATAATTAGAATAAAAAGTGACAAAATGATGCAAGTCCTTCTCCGAAATTTTGCCATGATGACATACTTTAAATTCCCAAACAGTACATGTTCTGCTGTAATTTATTGAAAAAGATAATTAGTAAGTGTACAACAATATTTTTCCAACATCTTAAGTAAAATCCCTAATTATCAGATTTAAGATTAATAAAATGGATATTAATTATATCGTCAAATATTAATGTTTAAAAAGCATCTACATGTAGTTACACTAAAAGATAATACTGATTTGGGAATACCACCATTTGCATGTAAATTACACTTAGATAAACCTTTTATGAAGTTTACATAAGAAAATGAAGAGCATTTTTGCTTCCTTGATTTATGGACACTGAATATAGAAAGGGAATATTCTATCTATACAAAGGAAAATTTTCTATATCTAAGTGTAAAATTTAAAAAGAGTTAATAGAAGGAAATAGTTAAAAATATACTTAAATCTAGTAGTAATAAAAATTGATTTCCATAAACGCCTTTTTCACTAAAACTTTCCTAAGAGTGAATAAACATTGTATTTAGAAATGGGATACAAACAGACAATATTTTTTAAATGACAGTAGGTAAAAAATAATCTAACATTAGATATTCTGACAACTATCAAAATGCTATCATTTAAATATGTCCTCCAAAATTCATGTGTTGGAAATTTAATTCCTAATTCATTACTGTTAAGAGATTGAGCCTAATGGAAAATGTTCAGGCCATTAAGGTTTCATTCTTCAAGAAAAAGATTAATGCTACTTTGCCCTTCAACTGTAGAATGGATATGAAAGATATGACATGTTTATACAATGGAAAGCTACTCAGCTATAAAGCAACATAACCTCAAGGTTCTTACAGGTAAATGGATACAACTTGAGCTCATCTCATGGGTGAAATGGTTCAGTCTTATGACTGAACATCGTGTTGTCTCTCTAGCATAAAAAACTAAAAGAGTTAGTGGGATCCAAATTGCACAACAGATGCTGTGAAAGTGAAAGGGGAGGAAATGTCTACAAAGGGAAGGCAGTGGCCATTGTTAATCCACTATATTGTTTTGAAGCCCTGTATTGTTTTCATTGTTCTGTTTTGTTTGGCTTTATTCTGTTTTGTTTTGTTTGATTTTATTATATTTAATGACATGGGCAGCTATTTCAAAGATAAAAAATAAATTATGGTAGCCATTACTGATTTCCTATTATTTTGTTTTGAAGTCATGTATTGCTTTCATTGTTTTGTTCTGATTGATTTTATTCTATTTTGTTTTGAGATTTTATTACGTCTGATGGTACAGGCAGCTACTCTGAAGATAAAAAGAGACATTATGGTGGTCATTGTTGTTTTCTTGTTATTTTGCTCTGAAGTCCTGTATTGCTTTCATTGTTTTTATTTTGTTATGTTTTGTTTGATTATGCCTGACGGTATGGATAGTCACTCTGAAGATAACAAGAGGCATTATGGTAGTCATTATTGATTTCCTTTTATCTTGAAGTTCTGCACCATGTTTCTTGTTTTGTTTTGATTGACTCTATTCTGTTCTATTTTGCTTAGTTTTATTCTCTTCAAAGTAAAAAAAATTAAAATTTAACACTATTATCAAAAGAGCTTGAGGGAGTTTTATTTACCCCCTTCTGTTTTTCCACAATGTGTTGCTCCTGCTCTTTAGATAATGGAGCATCAAGATACAATATTGAAAATAAAAAGTAGATCTGACCAGACAGCTGGTCCTAAAATGCCTTGATTTTGGACCACACAGTCTTCAAAAGAATATGAAATAAATCTGTTTTTTTAAAGAATTACCTAGTTTCAGATATAAAAGCAGGATAAAATAGACTAAAACACAAAACAACTATAAAAGCAAAAATCATTAATAGATATTACATAAAGGAGTAAAAAATCTCATGAGAAACAGGATAACCACATACTGATGTATTTCTCCAAAAGATATCTAATTAATTACAAAGGGAAGCATAATGTAACAGCAGAGACTGTACCAGATACCAGCTTAAGTTATTAAAAATTTTTTTTCATTTTTGGCTTTTTGAGACAGAGTTTTGCCATGTAGGTTTTGGTTGTGGGCCTTGAGTTCACTTTGTAGTCTAGACTGGCCTCGAATTCATGGTGATCTTCCTGAGTCAGCCTCCTGAGTGCTGGGATTACAGGCATGCACCATGCCCAGTGATTTCTGATAAATATATTTGATAGAATCTCCTGAGAGGCTGCACTGCGGACACATACTCATGGCTATGACAGACATTCTGTTCAAAAATTAATCTTGATTATTTATGAAGATGCATGAGATACATGAAAGACAAAATATACACACATGTACACATGCATATATTTACGCACATATACACAGATTATTATAATGTATATAATCAGCCTTCCAAACCTCTAAGTTCTTCATCTATGGATTCAATCAGTATCAGATGAAAGATATTTGGGGGGAAAAATACTTTTATCTGTATAAATACACATAGACATTCTCTTGTCACTCATTTCCTGCAAAACACAATATAACATTTACAATGCATTAGGTTAGTAATCCAGAGATGATTTAATGTATATTGGAAGAACTATGCAGGTTATATTCAAAGACTACATGATTTTATATAAGCAATGGAAGCACTTAAGGATTTTGGTATCCACAGGGGTTTGTAGAATTAATCCCCTTTGCAGAAACATAGGGACTTTATATAGAATACAATGCAACATTTAAGTAAATTTGAGTACAATAGTACCTCATTTCATGAACTTAATTTATTCTGTGATTTTGGGCTTGTATTTTGTGTGCAAAAGAAGGCCATCATTATATCTGTCACCAGATGCAGTTTCTAAGCGAAAACAAAATTTTGTCAAATGCTTCTGTTTGCAAACCAGAGCATTCATGAACTGAGCTAACATGATAAAATATTTAGGAAAAACAAACAGGTATTATTGGATTTTTTATACTTACAACTTTCCTAAAGTCTTTATTTAAAAACTAAAAGGCAAAAGAAAAAAAGAATATTATTAACATAAAATCTGCTTGTTTCTGATGGGCCAAGGCATAGCCTTTCAAATTCAGCACTGAGTAACTCCAGGAAGTGAAATTTCTGCAGTTAAAATGCTCAAGTTTCAATTCTAGGAGTATCATTTTTCAGTTATCTGATCTATACACGTGACTTGATTGAATTGTACTTGTTCTTCCACTGTAAAATAGTCAGTTCACTCACAAGGCCTTTTTGTGAGGATAAAAACTTAATGTATTACTGTAAAACTAGAATCAAGTCTGATTTAATATAAAACTAATTATTGATGGTGAAGACAATATTAAAGATAAGTGTTTGCTAAGCAATCATAAACAAGTGTACGGTTTATTCTAACAGTCTATTCTCTATATGGCTAATTTAAAAAATACTTCAGGTCAAAGCTGAAATGCTGCCTACTTTTCTTGATACTTTTAAAGATTCTCGAGCAAAATAGTCTATGCAGTAGTGCCAAACCTATGACACATGCGCTATTGTGTTTTTCTTGTAAGACAAAAGATGTTAATGTATGAATTTTTTTCTATATTTCAACTTCAGTATTCAGGTTTAACTGCAGTGTTGACAATTTGCAATAAGTAAGTAGATTTTGGGTTGCTGGGCACTTGTCTAAAAGGTGTGCCATCACTGATTGGTACCAGGCATTAACCACATTCAAGTTGGTATTTCTTATTATGTATTACATCAGATTATTTACATGTTTATATGCTTTAGAAACTGAGTCTTTTCTTTACAATCTAGTGGAGACAAACATTTCATACCTAATCAGAAATAATTAACTGATTAGTTCCATTTCATTCCTGATCGCTTGCTTTTGACACTGGTATGTATCTGAACAGTATGGACATAAACAGATTCATCTGACTACATACACACTTCATATGTTTAGGATCTATAATGAATATATTTAAAAAGATTCTATAATTTTTAGAAGCCATTTAAATAAAAATAATCACTTAAAAATTTCAAAACAGGGCAATCCATTTAGGACCCCTCCTGTCTCTCACAAACTACTCTTATTCTCCATTCTTTTTTCCAATAAATTTTGCTATTCTTAAAAAAAAAAGTGCAAAACCGCAATGACTGTTACGACGCTGATAACATCTGATGATGCTGCAGGGAAGAGCTGAAAGAACTACCTATTTAGTTTCAACAAAAGAAATAAATTTCAGAAGTCACATGAAAGAAGAAAAAAAGTTAATTGCAGATAATATAGGTTCTCAAAGCGGATAGCTTCTGTGTTCAGAAATTATACATAATATCTTCTTTTGAAACTATGATGCCTATTTCTGTGTTTGTTTTTAATCTTTTAAAAAGCTATTTAATTTGAATATCTAATAACGTCCAATTAAAAACATTAGACATCCCCAGCCAACTAAGCCATCCAGGATATCGGGAAGCAGTGTGATACCAACTATTCCTTAAAAAGTATGTTCTGCTATCATGTAAATGGGAAAAATAAAAAAGTTTCCATCTTTTAAGATTATTATCACTTAAAATTATAAAGACACGTCATGCTTTTTCTGTTTCCTTTTGTATAAAGTCACTGCAAATAATACAATTAATACAAGAAGACATATCTGGAACTTTCAGAATCAGTTTCGGTACTAAGGTTTCCTTTCCTGGGTCAGTTTTACAGTAACACACGTATCCTTTGTTTCACAGTAAATCAACTAGGCATATCTTCATCACTCCATTTTAATCTTCACAACAATATCTCAAGCAGTTTCTTTCAACACCATTTTAAGAGTGACAAAACTGCACAACTGATTAACTTTTTCAAAGTCTCTGATCCAGCAAATGGTTAGATAACTTGAGGTTAAGCAACCAGAGAGGGGCAAAGTCAGGCTTTCAGTTGTGGCTCTCTGGTACTTTTACTACCAAATATCCCAATAATTTCTGTGACAGGGACAAAGAATGTGGTTATACCCATGTTTTCATTCAAAGACTGTGGACTTCAAAACCATGATTAACCGTTACGTAATCCATGAACCGTGACCCTAATTTAACTCGAAGGCAGTTTATTTAGTTTCTGATCATACCCTCACTACATCACGTGAATAACTGCAGCATCTCTGCCCATGTTAGGCAGAACCTTCAAATTCACCAACCTCACAACGTAACACCATTTTTTCTAAGTGTTTAACGTACAACTCGATGAAAGTGAAGTAACGTACCCTCATGAAATCAATTTACAAGTGTATTTCTAAGATGCATTTTTTGTATTTTTCTTTCATACTGCCCACACACGTTAAGGTGAGCACACCACCACCCCACTCTCGTTTAACACTCACATAATAAGTACTATACTGTTCTGTCTGTGGTTTGTTCTTAGAAAACAAAAATATTCGCCCTGTACAGTCGGACGCTGAGACTTAGCAAAGGATAAAGTCTGCACTGCCAGAGGCTGTCGGTGAAGGCAGAAGCCACCTGCACGGTGACCCGGCCACCTGGTCATTCGCTGCCCAGGCACCAGTGGCAGCCAGGCGGCCTGGCTCCCTCTGCGGCTCAGGCGCCCCGGGCCAAGCGCAGCCGCGCAGAGGGTCACAGCGTGGGAAACTCTGCGGTCAGCCCTGAAAGGTCGCGCAGCTGCCCGAGGGGACGCTCAAGGAGAACCACAGAGCTTATAGGAGGCTCCGCCCCAAAGAGGGAGCGCAGAGGAGCGAGTGGGCGTCTGTTATATGGGAAAAAAGGCCTTAAAAACAACCTGAAGAAAAATCTGCCGCAAGCTCACCCGGCAGACTGCATCCCCCCGAACCCGGGGCTCTGCGCTTCCCGCCGCCGACTATGGGCGCGGGGTCAAAGGGCGCCGGTGGAAAGCGGCGACCCGATTGGCTGGCGGGCGAGCGCGCAGGCGCCGCTGAGGACCGCGGGCCCGGCGCCTCTGCGTCACTGGGACCCCCCACTCCAGTGGCTGCTTACCGGGCTCTGGGGGTCGGACACCCGCAGGGACTTGGCGAGCGAAGCTGTGGCGACCTGGAACACAGAGAAAGCCAAGAGCTGCCTAGCCCGAGACGACCAGCCCCACCTCTCAAACGCTTACTCAAGCGTTTTTGGAAGCCCAGTGGAGAGGGGCCAGTGCGGAGCTCGCCTAGTGGGCGGGGTTAGCCGAGTGGGCGGGGCTCTGCAGTCAGTGCAAGGTCCCCGGAACCTGAGGGTGGGAGGGCACAGAAGAGAGAAGCTGAAGCCAGAGGAGGTAACGGACCTCTGTTAGAAGCTGTCTTCTGAGGCTCAGCTGGGAAGCTCTGTTTAATACAGAACAAAGAGTTGATTTTGGTTCGTCGTGTTAGGCATTCAGAGCACACTGGTTATTTTCAGAATTAAGAAACTACAGCATTTTGCTGCTTTTCTTTAAATGGATTTTTACCTGAAAGTCCAAAGTAGACGGATAAAGGTTACATTTGTAATTTTCAAATGTATTAAAAGTTGTATTTGTAATGAAATCATTTAATAATACAGCAAAAGAAAAGAATGTAATAGAAGAATAAGAACTTTCGAAGTGAAAGTTACAGCTGAGCGTTTCCATCTTGCATCAGCTCTAGAAGCCAAGAGAATTACATTTTGTTTGTGTTACCTAGTAACAAGGACATACTAACTCATAGACTAGATGTTGGTATGAACATATTTGTGAAGACCGTTCTTAAAAATTCATTGTATTCTTTAAAACATTTTAATTGTGAAACATGCATAAATGATTACAACTTACTATTTGTGCATTTTAAAGAATAATATCCTACTATCCAGAACAGAGCTTAAAAAATGGAAAAATACCTAAATTATCTTCTCCAAAGCACGTCTTTCCATCTCCAAAGCACGTCTTACCATTGTGCTGAATTTTGTATTTCTCATTTCTTACCTTTTCCTAAATATGTGTGCAATCTTAAAAATACATTTTTTGGTTTTGTCTTTTATGTAAATACACGTGTTCCATTCCTTCCCTTCCAAACTTTTTTTTCATACCCTTTCAACTTTTGAAATTCATCACTACACAACTAATTTGGTACATCATGATCTGTAACATCTGCTAATGCCATACTTTGAAAGTTTTGCCTGGAAAAAAACATTTAAGTGTTTCTCTTTTAATCTACATTTTCCCCCTTGCTAATGGAGATTTGCATTTTTATATACTTACAACTGTTAGGTTTTCTGAAAGGTCTGGACTCAGTTTGGCTCATTTTTTATTGAGTTGTTTTTTAAATTTAACTTGTGAATAATTTTATTTTTATAGCTGAACGGTTTGCTTATGAATTATGTTTGCTACAAATGTCTGAATTTTGTGGGTTGTATTTTCACTTTTTATGGTATGCTTTAATCATCAAAATCTTTATATTGTAGGATACTAATTGTCAAATTTAACATTTTAGATTATAATTGCATGCTCCGTGCTTTATTGTTTAGAAGAGTTTTCCCACCCTGAGATTTCGAGCTATTTTTATAGTGTCTTCTAAAATTTAATATGAAATATTCTAGACACAAGAAAATATGGCATTATGGTGCAGACCTGTAATCCCAGCACTCTGGGAAACTGAGACAAGAGAATGATAGATTTGAGCCCAGCCTCCACCAAGTTACTGATGTAGAGAGACCCTGTTTCAAAAAGCAAAACAGGTTGAGGTTGTAGTTCAGTGAGAAAGCTCTGGTTCAATCCCCGGTGCCACCCCTGCCAATCTGATGCAGATTTTGAATGGATTTTTCTTTAAACTGTGTATTTATTTATACTCAAGTTTTTTGGGTTCTTTAATGCTTTGTAATTCATTACCTTTTAAAATATTTTTCTATGCTTCATTGTTAAAATTTGAGGTGGCTCTGTGATAAAGTTCTTTCTCAACATGAATGAGGTCCTGGGTTTGATCTCAGGACCACAAAAAATACATCTTTCAAATTGATTATTAATGTTTACAAAGCACATTGATTTTTATATATTGGTCTCATATCCGGAAGCCATATTGAACTTTTTGTTGGTTCATTTTACTTTTGGTTACACCTCTGCATCGTCTATATAGACAGAATTAACATTTGTAAATACTGTTTTTCCTTTTCACTTTGTAAATCACATAATCATTTTTCTCATGCATTAACATGACCTCCATCACAGTGTTTAATGGACATAGCGATAGCCTTCTTATCTCTGGCTTTTGTGCAATACTGTTAAAATTTTATTGTGAAGTACAATGTTTGTTGTGGAATTTCACTTGTTACTTCAGGATTTTTCAGTGTTCTATTTCTGGTTACTAACTTTAGTTATTTACGTATTCATTTCTTCTTACCAGGAGTGACTGTTTAATTGATCTAATGCATTTTCTTCAGCTGTTGAGGAAATTATTGTTTCCTATTCTAATATGATTATGGGCTGTATTGATAGATTTTCTGATGTTGAATGAGATAGAAGGCATTTCATTTTATAGAATATTAATGTATGCCCACTTGCATGGAAACAGTATTACTGCCAGCGTAAATAAACTAGGGTAAGTAGAATTTCATTGCCTTTCCGTCTGTGTGTCAGATTCATTGCACAGCAGTGCTGGGAAGCTAACCTGGAGTTACACCAAATTCTCTGGTCTGTAACTCTGACTGTTCTGTTCATACTGTGTCACTGGACAGGAATACTAAGTTAGCACTGATATTTTATCAGCATTGTTTTTCACTCATTCCATATAACTTTGTCTTAATGTGTTTTTGTGTATATTATTATTATTTTTTCTATATCCCTGCTAGGGAGTGGAATTCTGTTTTGTTCTGTATCACATGTATAGTATTCTTGTGTGGTAAATCTGTGTCAACCATAGTTATGCCAAGTCTTACCTGTTTTCTCATGTTTTATTTTATTTTGCTTTGTCCTGTGATCTTTCTGAGTCAGCCTCCTGAGTGCTGGGATTACAGACCTGTACCACCACATCCATCATCTCAGATGTTTTTAAAATTAGATTAATAAATAAAAGTGATACTGAATTTGGTGGATTTATAAATACTGATTAGGAAAATGTCCAAGATAAATGGGTAATTAGTACATTAATTACGAGAGAAGTCTATTTTTATAAATTTTAAATATATGTATACCTAATATCATATAAAAATCTTAAAGGATATATGTATTTTGACCTGTACTAATCTAAGAGAAACAATAAATGAGGAAATTTTTACTCTCAATTTCTTTAATCTCTCTCTTTTATGTAAATACATATTTGTGGGTTTCTTGTTTTAATTAAAAACATAGTGCCAGAAATAGTATACCTTTGTTCTAAAAGATAGATTCCTGGAAGGAAATAGAACTACATATACATTGCATTTTAAATGTGTTGTATCAAGGATTATCAGTCACAAAGAGTGCAAAGAAAAAAGGTAATCAAAAGAGGAAAGAATGGGTAGGGAGATATCAACAAAGTTTCTCATAAAATTCTTTTCAGGAATTATTCTAACACAGTAATTACCATAGCCCTTATTTTTTCCTAAATATCATTGATTGCTATAATAGTTCCTACCACACAAAATCCTGTGTCTTACCTTGCTATTAAAAATGCAGCAGCCATTTACTTATTATTATCATTTGTATTATTGTTATTGTTACAACTATTGGTCTTAGTAATGAAGATCCTTCTTTTTTTCCTAGACCTAAGAAAATGACAATACCTTCAGCCATCTGTTCTGTGCCTCTACTTCAGTGGGTCTTATTGTCAGTTTCCTGAATATTTCATGTCTCTTCTCTTTTTCCTGGTCCTGGAAGTTTCATTAGAGCTTCCGAGACATAGCATGCCCATCTTATATCTTTATTCAAGACTCCTCTCACCTAAGAAGTTTATTCTTTTCCTTATCTTCATTATTTTGTCAAAGTTCTTGTTACAAGGTATAGAAACTACATCTGGCAAACCATAACACAAATAGACTACATGAAAAATTACAGAGTAAAACATAAAGTACATTAAAGAATGTCCATGTCTAGGAAGCAAAAGAGGCTCGGAAGTTGGGAACACAGCCTCACACGATGGTACTGATTAGAGCACTGCACTGAACTCTCAGTATTCCCATCAGCGTGGATAAATTTTGACTCTGCCCTTTCCTCAAAATTCAAATTTTTGGTTGAGGTAGTCTGATTATCTCAGCCTCTGCTGCAGGCTGCTCATCATCTTGAAACATAAGCTAGTCCCCTTGGCTTGTTTAATGGCCAAAAAGATACAAAAACGTATCATATAGTATCCTCCAAAGGTAGATTCTAAGTAGCAATAAAACATAGCATAAAAAAGTTAAAAAAATTGTAAACCAAAGTTTAGTCTTTTTTACAGTGTGTCTCAGTGCCCATGTTAAGTCTGATTTCTCTATTTATTCTATATTTATTTTTAATCTCATTTATGTTTACAATCCATTAATTAAATTGTTCTATCATTTATATCACATCTTGCTTTATGCAACTGTAACTAGTTTATTGTGTTACACAGTTTGGCATTCAAATATGACTCTAAATCCCCTGTAAAACTTCTACTCTTCTCCCTAGTGCCCTAATCCCTTCAACGTGTGCCCCCTGAGATTTAGAATGCCATTAGCATTCTGAGAGCAAGAAAACCAGTTGTAACTTGATACATGTAATTCATGAACTGTGGCACAGATCAAAGAAGTCATCCTTGGATTAACCACAAATTAATCCTGGAGTGTGGGTTAGATGCTTCTCAGTACTGACTCACACTCCAGGATTAAACTCAGTGTAGGTAATTCCCCATTAAACAGGTCAAATTTCTCCAGTGAAAATTCACATTCACTGATTAAAGTACTTTTCCAGGTCATGGCACTCCAGGACATAGAGATGGAGAGGTTCCAGAGTCATTTCCTTCCTATCGGTGAGTGGGAGAAAGTTGACAGATGACTACTACTGTTGAGATCTAATGTGCCAGACATAGTTATGGGCTGTGTCTCCTGAGGGACACCATTTCACTCAGACATGGTGGTACCTAAGACAGGGTTATGTCTATAGTGGAAAATTGAGGTAACACTTCTTGAGAGAGTAAAATTCTACAAAACATGGTAACAGAACCTTTTGGCCTTTTGAAGGAAGGAAACCTTCATGTAGTATGAGTGAAAATTAATGTTTTTCCATAATCAGATATGCCCCAATGTAGCATTATTTAAAGTCTAGATTTCACATAATTTTCTAAAGCAATAGAGTTTGGTATTTTTCCTCTCCAAGATGACGTAGCTTCCTTGACCAAATTTATCTAATTCCTGCCATAACACCACCCTTTCTTGCCATGAAAATGGAAGTTTCCAAAGTCCAAAGAAAAAAGGCTTGTTATTTCTCAAAATACTGGTCCCACTTGCATTTTGCTTAAATAAGAGACCACAAGTAATTTTCTGTGCCTACTTATTCTAAGAAATTACTAACAATTTCTATTGTAAAATAAAAAGAAAACCATTTGTTCCTGGGTAAAATACTCCTCTGTTAGAGCACATAGTTAAAAATGGGTAGATCTGTGTTGTACATGAAACAATAAGAAACAATGAATGAAAATAAGGAGACTGTGATTCATCACTAAGTCTCTTAACAGGTAGCACAAAATAGTTGCTTGTAGCAGGATAAATAATGACATCCAATGAAGTCCTAATCCTCTGAACACATGATGTTACTTTACTTTGCAAAAGGAATTTGCCAGCTGAGATTAAGGATCTTGAGAACATCTAGGTGAGGCCCTAATAAAATAAGTATCTATCGTTTATCAACAGGGAAGCAGAGGGAGCCTTGAAAGACAAGATGGAAATGTTGGGACTGAAGTAAAACATAATACTCTTGGCTTTGTGGAGTGGAGAGGGAACATGAGTAAAGGACTGTAAGAAGTGGATTACAACTCTAGAAGCAGAGATGAACAAGGAAAGAGCCACCTTTGACTTCTGAGCACAGAATAACTATGAAGTCATCTCAGTTTTACCCAGTAAATCTGATTCAAACTTCTCACCTCCAGAACTGCAATAATAATAATAAAAAAATAATGATATAATGTTTTAAGTCATTATGTTTGTGATAATTTATTACAACAGACAAAAACAATGTAGTATTCAATAAATATATATTGAATGAATGAAGCAAAAAGCAGTAATGGTTCAGTAAATATTATATTAATCATAAGATGCCTAGGTTGGTCTAAAATATATAGTGAAAACAAAGAGTGAAAATGTACTGTATGTTTGCATTTTTGTTATAAAACTGAAGAGATTATTTCAACGTGAAAGAAATGTTGAAAATCTAGAGTAGGGTTAGGACAATTACACTTATAATCTGGGTTTTTATACCTATTTCTATCCTGGAGGTTTTGATTAGCTTTAGTTTGTTGAGATAAATGAATATGTTAGTTTCATGATAACTGACTTTGTATATGTATTCACAATTTTGGGGAGAATCTGCTGTCTGGATGCATCAGCTGATAAGAAATCTCTGCCATGTAGCTGGTTTTCTATCAAGATATACAGAAATATATATCATATTTTTTAAATTAATCAATTTTTCTTAGCCTGTTTTTATTACTTCAATTATACTTGCATATGTTTATAGCTCAAAACAAAAAGTCTTTCTGTTGTCACCAGACTGGTTCTGACAATGTCACTGAAGCTGAAAGAAAGACCCTAAACTACCATTCATATAGAATAAGTTTACAGGTGTGCTAACTTCCATCACAAAAATAAATTTTCAAGACCAGTAAGAAGCATGGAAAGGGTTTTGTTAGGCAGACATTTAAAAATGCATACTCAGAGTAACAGAGTGCAGGTCTTCAAGAAAGAGTGGTGTGTATTTCCTGAAACAGGAAACGTGTATGCTTTTTCTTGAAGTGGTGGGAATCCCAGGAAATGGTGCCCCCCAAGAAGGGTAGTAACCTGGTCTACATGTATGAGTTTTCTTAAATAGATACTTTAAACATTTTTTGGGTTCTCTCAGCCTTCTTCTTTACGTTGGAATCAAGTTCCTGCTCTTTACTTCCTCCATGAAGCCAGATTATGACCTTTCCATATTCCTGGGACAATTCTGGATGTGGTGCTCTGGAAGGAGAGGAGCCAAAATTTCCCCTGGAGTGTTGGTTTGGATCATGCTAGGTAACGTGAACTGAGGGCCAAAACTTGAAGTTTTCTTGAAGTATAATTTTTAGTTATGAAACTAAAACTTCTTTTAGTTATGAAACTTCTCTCCTTTCTACCTATCTTTGATTTCTTTTATCCTACTTTACTGCAATATAGGTTATTTTTTATTTATTTGCATAGTTTTGCACCACCTACCACAATGCTATTTTTTCTAAAATATGCCTTTGGAAATGTTTAATTGCATGTGTATAGTGGCCATAGATTAATTTCATTTTTTTATTGCCTGAACATGGAATGAAACTGTGTGTGTGTGTGTGTGTGTGTGTAAAAAAGGGGTTGTCATGTTTATGTCAGTGGCCCCCAAGCCTCGTGCCTTGTAATTATGCATTTGTGATTGGTTCATTGTCTAGCACTTGGATTGGGGGTATGAGTGCTACACAGGCCTAGGAGTGGAGCCAGGATGTGATGTAATGGCAGAAAGAAGGTCTCTCTCTCTCTCTCTCTCTCTCTCTCTCTCTCTCTCTCTCTCGTCGGTTTCTGCTTGCGTTTTACAGCCACCATGAACTGCGGCCCTGCCATGCCACCCTGCCTTGGAACCAACTGAGTATGGACTGAAACATCCAAAAACTGTAAGAAATAAACATTTCCTTTCCCAACTTTGGGCATCAGGTATTTTGTCTCAGCGATGAGTAAAAAGTAACTAAGACAGAATTTGGTACCAGGAGTGGGGTCATTGCTGTGACTATACCTGACCATGTTTTTTGAGAGGCTTTGGAAATGGCTTGTAGGCAGAGTTTGGAAAGGTTCAGACATGTCGCCTGGATGCACAGAGCTGGAGCAGTTTAGGCTGTTCTGTAGAGGAGATTTTGGTCAGAGCTCAGGATACCATAAGGCTGATAAGAAAGCCTGATGCTAAAGACAAGGCTTGGGAGGTTTCTGCTGGGAAGAAGGACTGCATTGGTTGTGGGACTCCCCATGATGTGTGTTATGGCTTGGCAGAAAGTTTGTCTGCATTTTACTCATGCCCAGAGACTTTGCCTGAGACTGAGATTAAGGGCAATGGACTGATTAAGCTGGCAAAGAAAATTTCAGGTAATTGAATGTTGAAGCTGTGGCATGGTTATTGTTGGGGGCTCTTAGCCAGCTTTATGTTGCAAATCAAGAGCAAACAGCTCAGCAGGATAATTTAAAACATTTTGAGTTTGGCCAGAAGGAAAACTCCAGTAAAGCTGTGGATTGTAAAGATAGAGCTGAGACTTTGAATTCTGAGAAGAAACAGAGAGATAAGATGGCCATGGGGCATCCCTGGAAGCAGTGGGTATCCATCCTTTGCAGTCCCAAAAGTTCAAAAGTAAAAGAATTTTCTCAGAGGAGAAAGCTTCAGACTACCATGCTCCAAAATGGAGACAGAGGCCACATGAGGTTCCAGAATGGCAGCAGCCACATGAGGTTCCAAAACGGTGGCAGCCATATGAGGTTCCAGAATGGTGGTGAAATAGAGAAGCTTTTCCTCACTATCAGGTTCACAAAGGCCAGGGATGCAGGCATTCGACCCCTATAGCCAAGAGAGATAAAAGCCTGGCTACTACTCCAGCTGGCAGCAAGCCTTGGCAGCATCCACATGGTGCTGATTTTAGGTGCAAGGAAAATACACAAATTCTATGAGTAAGATGGCTTCTATCTGGATTGCAAGAGGTCTGGGCAGCCAAGCAGTGTGCCCCTGAGAAGGCAATTTGTAAAGATGTAAGGGAGAAGCCAAAGGTGCGGTGGAGACCCCAGAAGTTTGGAAAAGCCAGGGCTGTGGATCATCCAAGGAAATCTGCAAAAACCTAGCAGAGAGGGTTTAAGAGAGAAGCTGCAGGAGCTAAAATCCCTGGAAGTTCCCTGGGGGTGGAATCACCCAAGCGTTTTGGAGCTTGCAACTAGATTGCTTCAAATGCTGAGCATGGAACTCTAGGAATTAATATTTGCCCTGCTGGATGTTAAACTTGCTTTCTTTCCAATGCTTTATATTCTCTTGTTTATATCTTTTGGAATTGTAATGTTTATTGTGTGCCTTGGTATTTTAGAAATGTTTAGCCTTGTTTCATTTGTACAGGGGATTACAGTTAATAGTTTGCCATAGATATTAGACTTGGGATTTGGACTTCTCAGCAATGCTGAAACTGTTAGGACTTTGGCAACTCTTGGAGATGGACTAAATGTCTTTTGTATAAAGGATGTGCATGAGTCATTGAGGGCCAGGGTGGAATGTCATGGTTTATGTCGGTGGTCCCCAAGCCTCATGCCAATGCATTATGCATTGGTTCATTGTCTAGGGATTGGATTGGGGGTGTGAGTGCTACACCTGCCTAGGGGTGGAACCATGATGTGATGTAATGGCAGGAAGAAGGCATGTCTCTCTCTCTCTTACTGGTTTCCACCTTGCCTTTTGCAGCCGCCATGAACTGTGGCCCCGCCTTGCCACCCTGCCTTGGAGCCAACTGAGTATAAACTGAAACCTCTAAAAACTGTAAGAAATAAACCTTTCCTTTCCCAACTTTGGACATCAGGTATTTTGTCTCAGTGATGAGTAAAAAGTAACTAAGATGGGGTAATAATGAAAACAATAGTTTCTTGTTTCTGCTTCTTTAAAAGTGAATTCTGGGAGTGTTCATAGTGATCTTTTGTAATGAAAAATTGAAAATTAAAGGAGAGCTTACCATGTAGTTATTTATACTTCACTAGAGAAATGTGCTCTAAGTATGCTCTCAGAAATGTTTTATAATTCATTAGAAATCTATAATGTTGGCCAGAGATTTAGTTCAGCAGCATGAGCGCCTGCCTTACAAGCTCACGGTCATGAGTTCGATTCCTGGTACCAAAAAAAAAATGATTTAATTCTAATCAAGGTTTGCTTCCTGCTTGCACACTGCTAATAAAATTTAGGGAAAAAAAGAAATCTATAATGTTTCCAAAAGATTTAGCAAAAAAATAGTTTCAAAAATATATTTTAACTGCTTTTGTGGGTAGAGAAGATGCAATTCCAAATTATTAATTTTAATATTTTGAGCCACTTGTTTAGGACAAGTATAAGAGTGATATCAATTAAAATATTTTACATTGAATTTACCAAGAATATTTTAATTTCCCTTAAATTTTACTCTTTCAGTTTTGATTTTTTCTTAAGTCTACACTGTCTCCACAGACAATTTTTGTCTTCCTAGTTGTGTTTGTGGTATTTTTGCTTTCAGACCTGAGATTTCTTTGCCTGGAAGCTTTCACCTCAGGCATCTCAATGATGTTGTTTACCTATTATAACCTGCAGGTCTGAAATCTCTGACTTGGGGGACCAACCTTAAGGTCAACAACTGACCTTTAATTACTTTGGGTTTGTATCCTCTGAGACTTTATTGAATTTTGGCAACTATAGAAGTTTAGAATGTTATAGACATTAAAATTTTAGCTGGACAGTTTTTCTCTCAGTAGAACAATATCTTTTACAACACTAAATAGGCTATTGTTACTTTTCCCTACAAAGCTAATAACCACTGACTCTCACAAAGCATGACAAACTTCTACAGTTTTTCTATAAAGAAGCCTAAATGAATTTCTTCTCTTTTCATAATTTAGCATACAGCTACATAAAATACAACACTATTTCCTCTAAAAAAGATAAAAATAAAAGCCTAGAAATACATCGCTATGCATTCAAATTCTTTCCAAATATTCAAATATTTAGAAAAGACAATTTTTACCCTTTAAAAAAATTTGGATGATTTTTCAAAACATTTGGTGATGTCTTTAAAGTGTGACAGTGTTCATGGAAGAGTTACAGGTGAGATCCAAGTGCAGAGTAGCAGAATATACTCTATTTCATGGTGGTTTTTAAATATTTCCATGTTAAAATGCGAACTTGAGTGTAAGCCTAAAAAACTTTTAAAGGAAAAATAACACTGGTAATAATGATAACAGATGAAATTAATGAAATGGTAAATGAAAATATAAACTTTTTAATTTAATTTAATTTAATTTTAGTTTAGTTTAGTTTAGTTTAGTTATATACCAGGACTCAAACTCAAGAACTTGTACTTGCCAGGCATGTGTTTGTGCTACTGAACTATATTGCCAGCCAAAACATAACCAATTAAAAAGTACACTATTAATAGATACACCTTGAGATCATGATGATAAGTGAACTAAATCAGAGACATAAGTTTAGGTATCACATGGTTTCTGTTGTATGAAAAATCCAGAATAAAATTATAAAGCAAAATAGAAGATAGATAATAGGAAGTAGGGAGATAGAAATTTCTCAAAGAGAAGAGGGGATCAGTGGAGGGAGGAAAAGAAGAAAAGAAATGAGAAAAAGAAATTAAAATGTGTTATGTATATTGTTGTAGTCAGGGGTTGTGAGGCGAACAGTTAGAATCAGGACATTGAATTTATATTATTTTATGATGGTCAGCCAGAGTTAACACAAGAAAGTGCCGCAAATCTGTCCAGAACACTAAAGACATAGAATATTCAGCCAATGGCCTGGATCCCACAGCAGTGTCCTGCATGAGTCCAGATTAAGACCCAAAGCTCATGACAGTACCTCCCATGAGTCCAACTTGAGGTCTAAAGTCCACAAGAAGGACTCACACCAGTCTCTTTTATGGATCTGTGTTGGGAAGGCCCAAAGGTCAGTGGTGGAAGCTACAAAGTCTATGCCAGCAGGATGAAGGAGCTGTGCTGGTAGGTTGGGGGGTTCTATGCTGGAGATGAGAAGTCATGCTCAGAACAAAGACCAGGGCTGTCCTGAAAAGCACCACAGCTATCCTCAGCGACATGGAGACCCTAGCTCCTCAGACAATAAGCATAGTTGAGTACATGCCAGGAAGCCAATGTGACAAGTTCATCCTGGAGATTCAGCACACGTCTTCCCCTCCAGAGCCAGGAAACGATGCTCGATGTAAGGACCAAAGCTTCTCCAGGAGAACCAATGGCTCAAACAGCAACATGTGGGATAACCCACAATGCCTCAACATCTTAAAGCCTCTCTTCTTCTCCACAGCTCTATGCTGGCAACTTTCCTCAGGCAAAACATTTATGTTCACTCAGCACCATGGTGATTTAATTCCTCTGGTGTTAAGTTGACCACCAGTTTTTAATCCATAACACACATGCACTAACTCTACCCAAGGAATGTAAATATTATGCACTGCAAGCATGTATTAATGAAAAAAATCTGAAAAAATTAGGCATTTGGCAAGGATGAGTAGGGCAGGAAGAGAAGAACAAATAATAAAAAATAGTAAAGAAGTAATAACTAGGCCCTATTATGTGCACTGTATCCTGTTTTTTGCTTTCAATCATGCATGCTTAGCTATGGTCTAAAAATAATAATTTTTGACTCTTGCAAGACACAGAGAATACAGAGAAATTATAAATTTTGTTACACTATACTATTGTATTCTGTTATCTTATTGTTATCAATCTGTTGCTGTTCTGTGTTTATAAATTAAACATTATTATAGATATATGTTTAAGAAGAAACACAGCATGGATAAGATTTGATCATATCTTTAGTTTCAGATCTTTGCTATGTATCTTGGAAGGTGTGACAAAAGTGGACTACTTACAAGTATTACAGCTCTTAAAATGTCAAGAGAAAATTTTAGGAATAACTTTATGCCAGCATATTTGAAAATTTATATCATGTTCAATTTTTTAAAAATATATATAAATTATCAAAATATACTAAAATATGAGAACATGGACAGAAAAATAACTTGAAGATTTGGTTCCTTAACCAAAAATATATTTACAGTAATCATAATATTAACATTAGTATTGATTAAAAAGAGAATTGTACAACTAATAATAGCAATAATATATTAGGCATACAGAGTTTTATAAGATGTATTAAATATTCAAGGAAATGAGACACATCTCAGCAATTATTACTAAATTTTAACAGGGTGCTTGGTACAAGCATTTTATAATTTTTAGCATATTAAAATATGCAATATATATACATCTTTATTTTAATTTGCAGTATTTGGAAACTGAGGCTCAAAACACCAGGTGGGAAGGGTGGTGCAGGTAGGAAGAAGCTGTGGATTGAGATTCATCTCTGGGTAAGTGTAGTTAATGTCTCCAACCATAATAGAGGAAGTGTCAAACTGAACATGTAAATTAGTAGTCCATCATTTGAGTCCAGGCACAAAGCTCTGAGACACAAGAGTTTGAACTTTTTATTTAAAATTCTATTCAAATATTTCCTAAGTTAAAAATTATTCTCAATTTATCATAGCTACTAAAAAAGTCTAAGTATGATCCCAACACTCTGAGGAGAGGCAGGAGAATCACTAGTTCCAGCCCAGCCTGGGCATCTTAGTTATTTAACTTAGACCCTGTCTCAAAATAAAAATAAAGGGCTGAGATGTAACTCAGTGAAATGGCCCTAAGTTACAACCCCCAGAACCCCAAAAAAGAATAGTTCATCAGGACACTTATACAATCATGTATGATCTGTAATGTTATACTAGAATATGTGTGACATGCAGGGAAAGAATGAATAATGGCATTCAGTAATGACGGGAGCAGTGTTAACTCCTGGAAAAGGCAATGCCAGTGACCTTGAAATTATGGATATATCCTGTCTGGACAAGGATGTGGAATGTTAGTACTTTTCTTATTCTTAGTGGGAGTATTAATTGACAGAATCTCCTTGAAAGGCAATTTGTTTGTATCTTGTGTCTGCTGTTGGAGCAAGCTATTCCAATTTTACAATTTTTGCCATGAAACTATATCCATAATGTGAAAATGTTTGCTCATAAGTGGAGCTCCCCCTGAAAGTGATGTAAACAAGTACCCACATGTATTTAAGAGGTTCCAAAACTATATAGACAGTTATACAACAATATTTGTATTAGTTTTATATTACTAGTCTAATAAATTGTCACAACAAGTTCTGTGGCTTAAGCAACAGTCTTATTATTTCACCACAGTGTGAGTTGATTGTGGATCTCCAGAATCTAAAATCAGAGCAGCAGCAGGGCTGTCTTGCTTACTGAAGACTCTACATGAAATTCTGTTTATTTTTCACTTTTTTGGCAAAATTCAACTTTGCAGTTTTATAACTGAGGACTATGTTTTTGGTGACTGTAAACTGAGAACATATCCCAGTTTCTAGAGTCCTTGATGTTATCTATTTGATTCACCTTTTTCTGCATCGTCAAACCTATGGGAATCAATTATTCCTCATATCTCGTTGACTGACCCAAGTATCTGTTTACTCTTCCATTTTTATGGATATGAGATTATGTTAGACCCTCCTTAAAAATCCAGGATAATACATCTCAAAACCCTTAACCTTTATTTTATATACAAAACCTTTTGTCTTATGGATAACACAGTCACAGGTTATTTTTAATAGGGTGTGAACATATTTGAGGGCCCATTATTCTGCAAAGGATCTAATTTGTATATACAAATAAGTATCTAAATTACATGATGTGAATATGACAGCATACTCACCAGAGAGAGAGAGAGAGAGGGAGAGGGGGAGGGGGAGGGGGAGGGGGGGAGGGGGAGAGAGAGAGAGAGAGAGAGAGAGAGAGAGAGAGAGAGAGAAGTATCAGCAACAATAAAAACAAGTATGTGTAAGTAGAATAAATGTGTAGAAAAAAATCTACCAAGCACTCTGTAAGGAAATTGGGATTTCATTATTTATATATGTATTTTAGTTTGTATTCAGACAATAAACACACATTACTTTTTACATTAAAAAATCAAAGGCTATACATTGGTCAATCAGGCTGAAATACTTGATTTAGTTCACTTGCCATGATTTTTAATATAAACTTCTAGAGAAAGACTCTGAAAGTCTCTGAGTAAATTATATATCCTTTGAATTATTCATCAAAATAAATTGGCAAACATTTCATCCCATGTCTTATACCCACCAAATTGAAGAAACTAACCTTTAAACTACTGATTGGCTGAATTGCTGCATGTTTAAGTACAGCAGCAATTCATATTACTACTACCAATATCTTTTGAAATTATAGTAAGAAAATATAAATAATAGTCTGTTTTGTATTTTGATTATTTATATTTTATAATTTTCAAAACTATTACTTTTTAATATTCGAATAGTAATAGTTTCAAAACTATTACTATGACTTTCCTGACATTTAAATTGAGATTAGGTTTCCCACATTGTTCTTACATCTGTTAGAGTAATCTGGTATAATATAGAAGCAAAAGTACAAAATGAACAGGTTTATTGAGTTGAGGATGTGGAAAGGAGCACATGACCCATGGCAACTGGGCTGTCTCCTTCGACCAGATACAGAGAGGCAGAGAGTTATATGACCTCTGATTGAAGTGGCACATGGGGCAGGTATTGATGTGTGAGGAACCAATTGGAGTTTTCTGTGCATGTAAACAAGAAGGGGAGTTGCAATTAGGGCTGAAGAAGAAGCAGGAAGTGGTAAGCATTCCTGCTTAGGCCTTCTACCATGTTAGACCACCACCGTAACTGTACAATAATTTACCCTAGAGAAAAACTCTTTCATTCCCATCTTTGCATTGTTAGGAAAATGGTGAAGTCTCTCTCTTATTACTTCCTGCTGAAAGAGGGCGCTGTATTGGGTTTCAGGAAGGTTGATGGGATGATGGTTGATGCCCCCAAAGAAACTGGTAGCAGGTGTTTAAGCCAGGACAATTAATTAATCATTGGCTAATGCTCTCATCCTAGATTGGAGAAATAAAAACATAAGGGGCTATGAGGACATAGATCACTATCATAATTAAAGGATCCAGGAAAGGTAGAAGGAAAAGTGCCCTTGATCCAAATGTGTTGTTCTATCAGGGCCATGGTGAGGAAGAATCTGAAAAATAAGCATGGAGTTGGTAGGGGTAGAGTTACGAACATGACCTAGCCTGAAAATTGTGGCTGTGGGGCCTTGGTGAGATGGAGATGGGAGATAGGAGATGAGATGACCACTCAGAATATTTAGAGTCAGGGGAGTTAGGGTTAGGGGGTCACCTCCTAGCTTAAGTGATGTGGAACCAGGATGGCAGTCCAGTGACTTTGACCACTGTTGAAGTTCTAAGGAAGACCGGGTAGGGGTCACTCCATTTTAGTTGCAGTCTTGTTGAGAGATCTGAGGAATAAAGGCTGGACCATTATCTGACTGAATACTCTGAGGTAAACCAAACCTTGGGATGATTTCCTGTAACAGAACTTTAATAAGATCTCTACCTAAAAGAGATGTGGGACATGTTGGAAATATTAAAAAGTTATGGATAAAGAAAAAAGACTGGAACTTGTGTGGACTAGGCCCTGTGTGTAGAGGCTGTGTAGGTTGGCCATCAACACCCACTACAGAGACTGAGGACTTAATATAGAAACCTGAAAACTCAGGAAGAACACTAAATATGGCCTCTATGTGTACAAGTACAGATAATGTCTTACCTGAGACCTCCGGGGGACTTGGGGCTCTGAGAAGGCTACCTTACTTGGGGCTGTCAGCCCCGAGCTCCATCAATCTTCAGCAGCAAGTCCAAGTAGATCAGCCAGAGATGAATGCAGTGGTGACATGATCTCCTGTGAGGGTAAGGATTTAGAGGATGGCTTACCTTCTCTCTGGCAACTAGGACAGTTGCTCTTCCAATGGCCCTTGAGATTGCAGAAGGGGCATTCTCTTGCCCAGCATCTTTTTTCTCACACTTGAAGCATGGTCTGGGAAGTGCTCAGGCAGCTCCACCTTGGCTCAGTTTACCTGTCTTAGAGCTCCAAGTGTCACTGCTAAAAGATCAGATTGTAATTTTTTCTTTTGATTTTTATCTCTGTTGTTAAAAATAAAAAAAAAAGCTATATTAAGAAGTTCTCTTTATGGGATTTGAGGGCCAAGTTTAGCCTTTTGTCTTGGGATCTGGCCCACACTGGGAGGTATCTGTTTCCTCCATGGTCACAAAATGTCTGGTTCTCTGTGCTGGCTACATTGAGGCCCTAGTCCTATCTGACTGCTTATAATATTTTTAACTGACTTAGCTGTCTGTAGAATTTTTTTCTCTAAGGAAGTAACCCAAGTTTCCATGAGGGATAATTGGCAGTGACCAATCTGGCTTCTCCAAGCTGAAGGGGGTTAAAGTTGTTGAACGGCAGTCAGGGATACTCTGCAGAGCTTTTAACTAGTGGCCCTCAGTAGATAGCAGACATTTTCATCTTGGGTAGGTGTACAGCTTAAGTCCAAAGGAGACAAAGGCAAAGAATCAATTAAGTATGCAGAAGCCAAATAATAGAATCAATGGGATATTTATGAATATAATTTTAGTAATGGTTTCCCATAAGGAGGTTAAGGATAAGGTCCAGGGGATTTTAGAAACTGACATGTCATTCATTTGTCATACATACAGTTAAATTTTATAGTTGTATAAGTACCTCCTACGCTATTAGAATGTCTACCTATCATCTGATTTTGGAGGATAGCCTATTTTATTAATTTTATCTATTTTTTGTTTAGGAGAGAGTTGAGCTGTGGTGTCATTTAAGGCCAGTTGTGTATAGTTAATTATGGCCCCAATATGCATCATATAACCCATCTCTTACTTTTAGTTGTTGAACATTCAGAAGAAAAGATTGATAACACTACAGTGTAGTAAATTCAGTAAGCTTAACATAGAACATTAAATGAAATTATTATTTTCTATTAACTATGGATGTTTTAACATTTGAGCACTGAAGAAATTTGTGGCATTGTTTGGATTGCTCAATATTTAAGCATCTCTAAGTATAACATATACATTACATAAATTTTTGTTTAAAAATTATTATTTGGTGACCTCATGTTGGTTTGACTTGGATTTCTTGGCTGGAGCACAGAGAAAGGCAGATGTCTGGATCTGAAAGAAAATACTTGTCATCATAAACAATCCCAATTTTATATTTGAAGCATGACTGTACCATCAGATCAACAACAATGAATTGTCTTTAGTCATATGAACTTTAGTTGGGGTGTCTCCCATAGGACTGTGAAGGTTATTGGGGCCTTTGATTGATGAATAAGAGCTGGTTAAAGTTACCAGGTGGCCACTTTCTTATTCATCAATTGAAGTCTTGTCCAGTGTCTCCTCACCTCAAGGGATTTTGTTTAAACAGTTTTAGCATCATTTTGACAAAGCTAGCAACCTAGGTGGAAGCATGCTTTTTAAATCTATAACCCAAATAAATCTTGATTAAATGATCTGAAAATGTAAAAGAGGAAGAAAAAAGATTGTTGAGCTCAAATAAAAAGGAACAGCTGTTTACAGAGCAGGCAAATGGGCAAACATGGACAGACAATCTGTACAGTCTAGAGTGCACTCAAATATATTTGGCCAATGTGAACTATAAATAGACTAGTGTGAACCTTTTGTAGATTAATTAATAGAGATCTCTTGAAATAAGAATAGTAGAAAAGGAACCTAATTTATGGTGACTCTGAGATAGGTTGGCAAGGGAAAAAAAGAACATGAATATGAACTAGTCCCTCAGGACCAGCCTGTTTCTGAAGCAGGAATAGGGACTGAGGCTGAGAAGGCTACAGAGTGGGAGGTATAGATGGTCACTGTGCAGCCAACTGCCCAGCAAGCATATGTGGGCAATTACTTGGTGATCAGCCACCATGAGACAGGGAATCGCAGATGGTGACTGATTACCATGAGAGCCACAACTAGATGGCTGCTGAAGACCATGTGGTGTGGGATCCCAAGATGATGGTCAAATACCATGTGGCTTTATAGGTGACGGAAATGCACAAGACTAAGTATAGTAAGCCGGCAGCGAACATGGCAATGCAGGAATAGGGGACAAAGAAGAACCATCCGATGCAATAGATGGTTCAGGTGGAGGAGATTGTGAAGTTTGAGACTGGGGAGAGAAACTAAGGGAAGGATCGGAGGCCACTGGGGGTGAAGAAGGGAAAGAGAATGGCGCAAGGGGCACAGAATCCTATGGCTAGGAAAGCTTCAGGATTTGGTCTGGGAGATACAGGGGAGGAGCTGTAAAGACAGGAGATATATCATCCTAGGGGTCCAGTGGGGAGGGAGGGAGAGTTCCTGGTGGCTCAGAGCAAGCCAGAAGTACTTGGGCCATTATACAAGACAGAGTGAGAGAAGGACAGGTCCTCAAAGTGAAAAAGACCTAAAAATGAAGGGTTTCTGCCAGCTTGCTGCCATTGTGACAAAAGTACAAATAAAATATCTGGTTTTTGGTTTTTAAAGCCTTCTTGAGTCCAGGAACACCAAGATTATGAACCAGGCACCCAAGAAGTGTGGATTTTTTTGGGTGGGGGCAGGAAATGGTCCCCAGGACTGAATTATAAGTGAGCTGAGAGAACAACTTTGTCTTGGGACATAAGAGGTTTAGCTCTCCCCCAAGGAACGCGGAAGCTGTCCTGGATCACACCTATGGACAGAAGTCGTCACCTGTTTGAAAGTGTGACATGAAGGTCCCAACACCCATTCTTATCCCACGGTCACTGAATAGTATGGGGCAGGTTCCCAGGGAACAAAAATAACAGTTTTGCCTCAGGCTGTACAGCCTAAGGAGCATAAAAACTGCTGTCTCTGTCCAGGGACGGCAAGGAATAGTTTTCTGATGCAAGCTTGTGAATTTTAGGAATGGAAACTGAGAACCCCAGTTGGCAGCTCACCTGTGATGAGTGAGGAAGGTCGCTGTTGCATGCGGATTAGCTGCGGCAAGTAAACAGTCCTGGAGGGAAAAACAGGTGGCTCTTAGTCAGGGTAGCTGAACTGGGAGTGACTCCCAGGAGCTAACGCACTCTGCCATCTGAGTCTCCAGGCACCATAATGTTACAGTATTCTGGTGTAATAGAGAAGCAAAAGTACAAAATGAACAGGTTTATTGAGTTGAGGATGTGGAAAGGAGCACATGACCCATGGCAACTGGGCTGTCTCTTTCGACCAGATAGATACAGAGAGGCAGAGAGTTACATGACCTCTGATTGAAGTAGCACATGGGGTGGATATTGATGACATGTGAGGAACCGATTGGAATTCTCTGTGCATGTAAATAAGAAGGGAGTTGCAATTAGGGCTGAGGAAGAAGCAGGAAGTGGTAGGCATTCCTGCTTTGGCCTTTCACTATATTAGACCACCACAACTGTAGAGTAATTTATACTAGGAAAAAACTCCTTCAATATCCACTCCCAAACTCACCGTACCTTGGCACTTATCATGGTGTATATTTGTTTACTTACTGCGTGCCTGTGTGGCATGTAATTCTGGGTAAAATTCCTCAGGGGAATGACTTTATCTCCCATATTCACTGATTACCCTCAGGAATAGGAACTACAAAAATGAATTTATTGATTCAATAAATGCAGCAATGAGTGAGCAATATAAGAATGAATATGTAAAGACATTTGAGAATATACAAAATATAAACTTAGTTTTGGGGCACATTGCTTTGATTTAATGCATCATCAGAATATTCAGGATGGCAGCAGGCAATTGTGTGAATGTTTGATCCAACACTTATAGGAAATACAAAAGAATGGAATTGTGCATTCCATTCTTTTGAATGGAATGATGCATAATGTAGAGATAATTTATGCCACAGGATAAATCCAATATAGGAAATACAGGCTTTTTAAAAAATAGAATATTAGCTAATGCCTATATCTATTTTTAATAAAGTATACATGTACCACAAATCATGATTGTTATAACTGATTTAAGGACTTTAGACCAAAATAAAGAAATGGTGAGTGTCCGTGTTTATGAATGATATGTTGTTGATGTTGACCTCCAGAAAAGTAAATAACTTGAGCATTGGTATAATCTATACCTTTGCCAATCCAGCACCACAGTGTATTATCTAGTAATTAATGACTAGGTTGTACAAAGCAATGTTGTCATAGGCAGCTGAGCTAGTTAGAAATATTATAGGCAGTCAGTCAGAGAAAAGCAATGAATCTTCCCTTGGTTTCTTCTAGATAAGTTACTTCATAGTCAGACTCATAACCCCTGATACTTTGCAAGCTTTTCAAAATTTTCATATTGATATAGGAGAATGAAATTCCTGACCTATTATACGTCTGGTATTATTACAGGCAACTGAGCTAGTTAGAAATATTATAGGCAGTCAGACAGGGCTAGATCCTTGAGGAAACCAGCAAAGAGGATCAAATGTTTTGTGACCTTGGAGGAGACACACACCTCTTGCTGTGGGCCAGATCTCAGGGCAGAAGGCAAAATAAAAGCAATCACAACCTTAAGTATAAATCTTAGGGATTTGGTATGGATCACTTTTAGAAACCAGGAGTCACCGTCCCAACCCCTTACAGAAACAGTCACTGACCCATAAGAATGCTCTCTTTCTATGTGACTCACTTCTCCATTTGTCTCTGATTTGGTCAATTTTACCTGAACAATTAAACTTATTGGTTGACCATAGCTCTGTCCCATCTCATGCCCATCTATCTCATGAATTCTCAGTTTTCCTTCACTTTAGACCCATCTCACCTCATGATTTTACTCTATAAAAATCCCTAGAAAAGGCAGAGTCCCTGGCAACCTACTCAGGACCTCTTCTGTGTCTCTCATAGATGGAAGCTTTCTTTCACTCAATAAATATTTCTGCTCTTAACCTCCAGTCCTAAAATTCAATCTTTGGTTTTAAATAACATGAACTTCTACCAGACATCTAGTAGATCAGGAGTTTCATTCCCTTATATCAGTATTAGTTTATATTCTACTTTTTTAAATTTTAAAATATTAGAGAAATATTCTGAAAAACTACATTCAAGTGTTAGTAAAGACACCAAAGATATATACTTGCATGTACTGTTTGTGCAAAAACAAGGCTGTAAATGAGCTCTCTATATTCAAAACGAAGAAATCACAATGAGAAAAAAATGTGAAATAGTATGCTTTTCTAATTAAAAGGATAAAACGCAAGTCCTTAAATGTGGTCCTTGAAAAATCCTTCTTTGAGAAGAAAACAAAAATGTTTTTAAGATGTGTATATCTTACACTATCAAAAAATTTACAATGGCTCTAGAAACAAGATTAAAAAAATGTTTCAAATCCTGTAAAACTGTTAATTGCTCTTAATTTTAAGGGTTTTCAGCTGAATATGCATACTGTAATGGAGACCTTGCTCACTGCCACTTAAGTGGTGGAAATGTCCATGGAATACCCTTGATCATTTTCTCTGATCTTGCAGTTGCTTAAGAGAAGCCAGTTTTATTACACAAGAGAATGTACAGAGGTTAGGTACAATAGGACAGTCAAATTTCTTAGGCCATAATTCAGAAATAAATATCTTTGGATAAAAAGGTACAGATGAAGAAAAAATAGCCTCCCTTGCACCAAAGAGAAAGTTTGACTTTCAGCAAAGTGTTACTATTATGTTTTAATTGCCCAGAAGTTTTGTGGTGTGAGAAATTTACCTAAATGGAAGAATAATCTATGTAACATCATATTGCAACAGGTAATGGATGCAGTACGTTAGGAAGTAATTTTATTTATTTTTTTCACATTTTTAAAAAAATTATTTAAAGAGAAAAAACAAAAAAGAAAACAACCAAACAAAATAGAAAAAGGGTAGCAACAATACAGAATTCCAAAGGCAAAAAATAAAAGAACAACAACAAAACAAAAACACTAAGAAATCGCCACTTGGTAAGTTACATACTGTCATCATTGGAAATAGTTGTTCAAGTTACAAAATTAAAGCATACAAAGTAGACATTCAAACAGTGAGACTGTTAACAGTTCTGCTCAACAATCTAACAAAAACAGTAATATGGTCATCTATCTTACACACTTAAACATACATGCAGTTATATCCTTTAGAGCACTTTCTTTTCCCCTCTTTTTTTCTTTTTATATATATTTTTTAAAATTTTGTTTTAAAGGGGATAAAATTAAACACAACAAAACAGAACAGAATGGGACATAAGAAAGTATACATTTCAAAGCTAGACAACCAGAGATCTTCATTATCTGTCAAATTGTCTCTTGTTTTCTTCCAAATGGTTGTCCATATTTTTGCATATGGAGAGCTCATACTAAATAACATAGCCAATCTTTTCACAAGATGTGTAGTTAACTGGCTCCCACTTGCTAAGGGGGGGGCATGGGACAGGGGACAGGATTACATGAGATGTCTGATTCTCAGCCCCCGTGCCGGCAGGCTCACAGCCACCCCCCAGAGAGGGGAGGAGTTCCTTGTTCTCTTGGCACCCTGAGTCAACCTCACCGTGCAGGTCCCCACATACCAGGGTCCCCCTCCTTCGGGTTGCCAAAAGCCTGCCACACTCACAGCCGCCCCCCAGAGAGGGAAGGAGTTCCTTGTTCTCCTGGCACCCTGAGTCAACTGCACAGTGCAGATCCCTACAATGAGACAGGGTCTCTCTCCCTCAGGCTGTGGAAAGCCTGCCACACTCACAGCCACCCCCCAGAGAGGGAAGGAGCTCCCCGTTCTCCTGGCACCCTGAGCCAACCACATGGTGCAGGTCCCGAGGCACACCAGGATCTCTCCCCTGCAAGCCCCCTAAAGTCCGCCATACTCACCTGCTGTTTCTTTCTGATGCATTGACCACTCCATTTCCAAAGTTCTGAAATGGCCAACAGACCACAGAAAGAATTCTTTTTAGGCTCCTGTTTGAAACCAGCAGCTACAGCAGTCTGCTGGTCTTGCTTCAGGGTCATAGGAAGTAATTTTAATAATAAAAATCCTTTTGCTCTGGTGATCTGACATAATAGGTCTGACTCTCCTCACTTTAACAGCTGAACAATTGTAGGTAATAAAAACTGATACTGTGTCAGGTCTTAAACTTACATTCCAAGTGAATGACCAAATAGGTCCCTAGTAAAAGGGGTCTTAAGGAGAATCCAACTAAATTATTTTAGTACTACTAATTTTTTCTGTAATCTAAAAATGGTGTCTTTTGTGGGCTGACATCACTAAAAATATCCTTTGCTCTTGGCCATTCCATACTTTCAAAACTTTATTCTTCCAGCCTCCAGGTTTGTGTTGATATCTTCTATTAGCAAAACCCAAGCAAAAGGAAATCTGCACAGGGAAACCCATGGATTGAGACACAGAAGACCTATTCCCTAGGCACAGAGCAGAAAGTGGAGAGAAGGAAAGTAGATCTGAAAACAAAATAAGCGGTGACCAAAACACAATTGTTATGCAAATTTGCCATATATTTTTTTATCTCTCAAAAAAATCAAAACTAAAAAGCAAAATAAATATAAAAATGTTCAGGGTTTAGATAAAGCTATTACTATTGAAGGACATAAAAAAGACAGATAAATGCAGATTCACCTTTGGTTTTTCAGTGTAAAAATTTAATGTGTGAAGATATCAGTTTACCCAGTCAAATCAGCATATTCATTAATTTTGCAATCAGAGCAGGATTCTATCTGATAACTTGATGAACTAATTAAAATTACAAATCAGAAATTTAGCTGGTAAGAAAAAAACAAAAATTCTGAAGGGAGAAGAATGAGCATAATCATAGAGTTACAGTAGCACGGAGGAAAGATCAGTCAATGAACCTAAAAAAGAGAGTCCACGTAGATTTTTACATTCCTATGGCCATATGAAAAATGTGGCATTTCTAATCAATGGAGAAAAAGATAGATTAGAAAATAAAAGGTGATGGTTCAATTGAATAAACAGTTTGCAGAAAATACAGTGAGTATCTGACCTCAAAGAAAACATAAGTAGAGTAAGATTAAAAAAGTAGATTAAATATCTAGGGGCTGGGGATTTAGCTCAGCGGCATAAGCACCTGCCTGGCAAGTGGGTCATCGTGAGTTCAATCCCTAGCACACACAAAAAAGTGCACTTAGCCAGGCGTGGTGTGCACTCCTGTAATCCTAGCACTTGGGAGGCTGAGGCAGGCAGATTGTGTCAAGTCTGAGACCAGCCTGGGATACAAACTGAGCCCAAGGTCAGTCTGAACTGCATAGCGAGATCCTGTCTCAAAAAGACAAAACCAAAAAACAAACAAACAAACAAACAAAAAAACAAAACTAGTTTAAAAAGAAAACTAGGTATATCTAACTGTACTTTAAATACAAACCAAATTCCCTCATAAATATATAATTAAAATTAAATAAATGTTTCTATAATTTGTGAGGGGCTATGTAAAAATGTGCTCACACATTAATAAAAAGATTCAGTAGAATTTTTTAAATGACGAAAACCACCATTTCTGGATTTCTGGAGAATAGCCAGAAATCCAATGTAAAGGGCTAAAGTGCATGGAGAACGGTAGCGGCAGGGCCAGCTGCATGGCTGTGCGACCTGCAGTCACACGGGCCTGCGCTGATAAACTTCTGCTCTAGGTTAATGCTTTGAGGTAGAAGACTTCAAATTCTTAATAATTTCTTTGAACAAATATTTTTATTTTGCAATGACATAGCCAGTTTCCCCTAATCTTTGCATATACTCAATGAAATACAAATTAAATCTTGACTTTAAAAAACTAATATGAAATAATAAAACATCAAGAGCACAGAATAAAGAAAACACCTTCAAGTGCTTTTTAACTAAAAACTCTGGAATTATACATCAAAATTTAATATAAATACTTTTGATCTACCAATTTTGCCTCCAGAAATATTTCTACAGGGACTAATTAAAACCACATGGAAAAAATAAGGATGTTTATGACATTATTGGTCATAACAGCAAAAAAAATGCAAATTAGTCAAAATACACAAATTTATGAGTTGAATGACATACTCTGCTCCAACTTGAAATTTTATATAAAATCTATTTATCTACCTATCTATATATATGTAAACACATACACTTGAAATGTAAAGATTTATGGTGATATGAAAAAAACTCATGATTCATTGTTAGTGAAAGTAAGCTCTATCACAACCAGAAAAGTGAAATGCCTTGGAGTCCCATGGAAAACTTTCTATATTTATGTATAAGTATCTAGGGAAAAAGTCATTAATAATATTTTTTTCTGTAATTACAGAAAAATTTTTAGCAAAGAAAATATAAAGTTTTGACAGTAAATCAATAATATGAAAAATTATATATCATTTCAACATGCAAATTATGCAACTAAAAGTTAAAAGGAAATTGGGAGGATAATCATGTCTTGTTTACCTTAAAAAGAAATAAACTACACATTGTTTTAGTCTCAATATAATTAGGGAAGTATAAGTTTGATTTTGTTTATCCAAAGCATAGATGTGGTAGAATTCATAGTTTTGACAAACATAAAAATTTTAGAATGTATGTGATTATAAAATAGAAACATAAGGTAGTATGCCTGGAATTGAAGAATAGTACTTAATATTAAAAATAATAATTTGTTCGAATTTAAACACAAATAAAAGGAGGGGAAGTTATACCATTCTTAATGAAGTGAAGAAAACTTTAGTCTTTGATCTAAAAAGAGAACACACAGAATGAAGCTGAATCCAGGTGATGAATTACAGGTACTAATTTTCCATGTTGATTAAAATAAACACATAATCCTCAATATATTGCTTCCTGATATTCTGTAAGTTGTTTTACTTGAAAGAAATTCAAACTGAGAAAGTAGAAGACATCTAAAATAAATGCAGGACCACCTGTAGTTTGAGTCTGGTGATTAGGAAATACTTTAGTCAAGTGTCTTATGCAAGGCATCATATTTCTATTTTAAGTTTTGGTTTCAAAATTGGTGTCCTGGACATAATTCAGGAGAACTTGGCAGTCAAAGGGAGAGGTGACGTGATGGAAATTCTATCTGTATACAGTAAGTCCGTGGCTTACAAAGGAGTTTGGTTCTGGGAGAATGTTCATAACCTTGATTTGCTCTTAAGTCCGACAGAGTCTGATTCACCTTTGACACAAATATACAATGTAAAGCGTAAGTCCCTGACTTTGCTGTACTGTTGCACACTATTGTGCTGTGTGTGCAGTGAGCATGCAGGTGTAGCAGCACTGGGACAATGTCCAGCAGAACGAGAGCTGCTTCTGAGATTTGTTTGCAGCTAGGAATATGGTAATGCGAGGTCTGCTCATACCTGAGAATATTTCATAACTCAACTGTTTGTAAGTGGAGGACTTACTGTGTTTGGGTTATAACTTACTTTAAAATAAACTAAATTATCGAATGTTTAAACTTCTTACCAAATTCAGTTAAACTTAAGTAAGTCATTCTTGATGCACACTCTGGAAATGTTTCTACTAAAGGGATAGAATAAAAAGCATCCTACAAAAATACAAAAGGTGAATGCATATTGCCTAAGCTAATTACATTTGTAGCTTGATAAAATAAAAAATTTAAGGATTTTAGAACATTAACAAAAAACTCTAGTTGCGCATGGTAAATTCAGGAGATTTATGCAGTATACTACCTATAGCTAACAGTAGTACTGCATACTTAAAAGTTGACAGAGATGGTACCTCTTAACATTGAGTCCTCTTAATACAAACAGAGTTTAAAAAATAAAAATCAGTTGCCAGAGGAAAACTTTTGGAAGTAATGCATATGTTTATGATCTTGATGGTCGTTAGTTTCACTCATGGCATTACATGTGTGTAGCTATTTGCACACCAATTATTAATGGAGTAACCTAAAACAAAAGAAAACTTACATTAACTGAAAAAATGCCTCTATCATGAGCTGTCAGAGTAATGTTTAAGTTAATGAGCACCGTATCGTGTGGATCAAACTGTCCCTGAAAAGACTTAAGTGTTCATAGCTGGGGCTTCTGGGAGGGGATTACAGTATGTCTGCATTGTGTCTGCAATGAGTTAATGCATTAGCTCACTGATGAGCTCACAGCTGGATGTTCCACTGGGAGATGGGATCCCACAGAGGGACATTCTTATCCTTCCCTCCTCGCCCCCTCTCTGGTGCTTCCCCAGCCTCTGCTTCCTGATTGCTGCCAGATGAGCAGCAGTGTGCCCCTGTGATTCCCCTTTGCCAGGAGGTGTCTGCCTTGGAGCCAGCCAACCAGGGCTGAAACCATCAGACAAAATAAACTTTCCTTCCTGTAAATTATTTGTTTTTCTCAGATATTTTGATCACAGGGATGGTAAACTGAATATACAAACACTAATTTGGGGAAAACATCATTTCCATCAGTGAGAATCCCCTTATAAAGATGGCTAATTCAGTGACAAAACTGATAATCTTAAACAGTAGGACAGCTCTATGAGTTTGAGATACTATGTAGTCAAATGAAAAATAGTAAACAATTGTTGAGAGTTTTTCAGCAGGTTTCCTGTAGATCGGTGATGGTAAACCTTTTAGAGACCCAGTGCCCAAAATGCTCATGACATCTTCCCCTGGGGCCACTACTTCTCCCAGAGTGTGCACATGGCCCTCATGTGTGCTATTATGGGATGCTTAGGGCTCATGTGCCAAAAGTGATGCTTCTGCCTGCCTGAGGAATCATTTATGTACTAGGTTTACAGCCACTGCTATAGATGATCAGCATAAGGAAAAGGGAGTGGGCCTTTTCAGTGAGATTTAGGTCGGAATCACCTACCTAACTTTCTGAGACAAGAGTTAGGTGTCTGTATCTTTGCCTAAAACTTACTAAATACTTCAAGTACTGTTTCTGAGATTGCTGCTCACAGGGTCAGAAGAAAGGCCTACCGGAGGGAAATGGAATAGCGTGGGTGGTGGACATAGGCCACCAGTGAGTTCTCCAAGACCACTGAATTCGTATGTCACGTGTCCTCATGAACAAATGGGTTCTTTGCTGATGGCGTGAAGAAAGACGAAAGGAGGATTAAGTGAACTGAACAGGGTGGCCTGGGGTACAGAAATTACCTGAGGGTGGAAAAACAAGGTGGCAAATTGAGAAATTAATTGTTATCTTCTTAACTGCTGCATAAATTTCAGAAAAAATTAATCAACTCCATTACTAGCTATCAAAAAATAATAGTTTAATTCTTTCAACATCACAAAAATATTTATATGAATATTTAACAAATGTTCATTTGTTTGACTTGTTTTTTATTATATTAATAAATTACATTGGGCCCTATAAATTAAACCCAATTATAAATTGTCAACTTAAATTTTACAAAGAAACATTCCAAAGAAATTCTGTATAATTAAAAAACTGAAATCCTCTTAAACACATTTCCCATTTGTCACTAATTGTTTTCTTTCATTGAACTACATTTTATACCTCCCCACTCTTTTTTCATATATGAAAATATTGGCACATTTTCTTCTAGGCCAATAAAATTTTATACAACACAGCATTTTTCACTATGCATATAATTTACTAGTGGGGCATGAAAGAGTTTTCTGACACAATAGAGAAGCAAAAGTACAAAAAGAGCAGGTTTATTGAGGTGAGGATGTGGGAAGGAGCACACTACCCATGGCAGCCGGGCCATCTCCTTTGACTGGAATATGGGGGTATGAGACATATGTAACCGTTGGCCAGGTGTGGAGCATTGATGATGCACGAGGAACTGATTGGAATTCTCTGCGCATGTAAACAGGTAGGGGAGTTGCATTTAGGACTGAGGAAGAAGCGGGCAGTGGTAGGCATTCCCGCTTTGGCCTTCCACCAAGTTAGACCACCACCATAACTGTACAGTAATTTATACTAGGGCAGCAACCTTTCAGGGCATCTGTAACAGTATTGGTAAACTGCTAACTTTTTTTCCATTTCATGTTTACCCAGCTTTTCCATTTTTTGATAAAATACATTTGATATTTTTCTTGGGCAAAATATTGCTGGGCCCTAGTTTACAAGTAATGAATCAAATAGACATTATTATGAAGCTTAAAGAATGATGGTGTTATAGACAGCTGAGCTAGTTAGAAATGTTATCAGCAATCAAACAGGGCTAGGCCCTTGAAGAAGCTGACACAGAGCACCAGATGTCTGATGACCTTGAAAGAGACACACACCTGTTGCTGTGGGCCAGATCTCAAGACAGAAGGCAAAACACATGCAACCATACCCTTAAGTATAATCCTTAGGGATTAAATATAGACACTTTGATAAATCAAGAGACACCATCCCAACCCCCTATAGGAAGTCACTGATCCATAAAGAATGCTCACTTGTGTGATTTGCTTCTCCATTTGTCCCTGATTTGGTAAATTTTACCTGAACAATCAAACTTATTGGTTGACCATAGTTCTGTCCCACCTCATGCCCATCTTTCTTCCAAATTCCCAGTTTTCCCCAATTTTAGACCAGCCTCACCTCATGATTTTACTCTATAAAAATCCCAAGAAACTACAGAATCTTTGGCAACCCACTCAGGATCATTTCTGTTTCTCTCTCAGACAGAAGCTTTCTTTCTCTGAATAAATATTTCTGTTGTTAACCTTTGTTGTTCCTGAAATTCATTCTTTGATCTTAGAGAAGAACACAAACTTATTCTGGACATATGGTGCATTGGGAGTTTCATTCCCCTATATCAATGGAGGAAATGTACTTTAGACAGAGATCCAAGTCAATACATTTAAGATTTAGAAATACTACCGACAAAAAATACAAGGTCCTCTTAGAGAATAGAATAGTAATCAAACAGGAGGTCAAAGTACCATTAGAGGAGGTACTGGGACCTAGTAGGTAAGCTTGTTGGTACCTGTCTACAGAGTAAATCTAAAAGTTCCACACAAAGAAGAACATAAAAAGAGCTTCAAAATCTTCAATTCAATTGACTGTTGGTGCAGCGTAATAAGTGGGAGAAAGAGAACATGCAGCTGAGGTGAAGGCATGAATCAGAACATAAGCTCTAAGAATAGAGTGGAAAGAAAAAATGTTAAAAAAAAAGACAGGGAGGGAGGAAGAAAGAGAAAAAGAAGAAAAAGAAAGAAGAAAGAAAGAAAGAAAGAAAGAAAGAAAGAAAGAAAGAAAGAAAGAAAGAAAAGAAGAAAAAGAAAGAAAGAGAGAAAGAAAGAAAAGAAAGGAAAGGAAAGGAAAGAAAGAAAGAAAGAAAGAAAGAAAGAAAGAAAGAAAGAAAGGGTGGTAGGGAGGACCAAAGTATTGAGAAGGATGGTGACTAGCCTTTTTGCTATCCTATCAAGAAGAAATAGGTCAGAAGCAGTAGTGAACATGGGGAGAATATTGGACACTATTATTCTGAGTAAAAGATAATGGTGACATAATTTGAGGATTTCTAGTGAACTTTATGAATCAACTTTAAATATCATTTGGAGCCAGGTGGGGTAGTGCATACCTGTAATCTCAGCACTCAGGAAGCTGAGGTAGGAGGAGCACCATGAATTTCATGCCAGCCTGGGCCTCATAGTTCAGGGGCAGCCTGAACTACATAGATATGTTCTTAAAAAGTAAAATAAAATAGAATTTGGATGTGAAACCATCTGAATTATAGACAGACTATCAATAGAAATTCTTCAATGAAAGCAAACAAACTACCAAGCATAACTCAGAGATATTACACTTATCTAGCATTTTTTTCTTCTTTTTATATTATCATATTTGGGGTAACAATGGAAGAAGCTAGATTTAGAGCTAAATTTGATTATCATGTTGAAATAGGACATGCTGATAGAAGTGAAGAAATATATATTTCAGGAAATGGAGTAGAGTATTGCAAGTTCAGCAGAAGGAATTAAGAGGGACACATTCATCAGCCCCAGCAAAGAAGCAGAGTGAGAGCCAGACATCCTCCCCATAGGCAGCAAACTTAGAATTTCAAGGCAGTATTACAATGCCTCGCTTTACCTCAGGAGATGGGAAACCCAGAGGATCGAAATACCAAGTAAGGTAACCAAGGAAGAGACTTACATCCCCAGAGAGAAAGGCAGGGACCTACTCTTTGTAAACATGAGCTAAGATTAATAAATCAACAAGAATGAAAATAGGGAAACAGGGATTAGAAGAGGAGGAGGGAGGGGTAAGGAGGGGAGTTAAGAGCTGGACCAAACTGTAGTATGTACATTTACTCATTCCCCAGAATGACTGTAAACTGCATGTACTGTAAACCTGTTGTCTTAGTTACTTTTTACTCATCGCTGAGACAAAATATCTGATGCCCAAAGTTGGGAAAGGAAAGGTTTATTTCTTACAGTTTTTGGAGGTTTCAGTCCATACTTAGTTGGCTCCAAGGCAGGGTGGCATGGTGGGGCCACAGTTCATGGAGGCTGCAAAACGCAATCAGAAACTGGCAAAAAAGAGAGAGACACACCTTCTTCCTGCCAATACATCACATCCTGGCTCCACCCCCTAGGAGGGTGTAGCACTGACACCACCAATCCAAGCACTAGACAATGAACCAATCACAAATGCACAATGCAAATACATGAGGCTTGCGGGCCACCAACATAAACCATGACATTCCACCCATGGCCTCCAAAGACTCATGTTCAACCTTTATACAAAAGACATTTAGTCCATCTCCAAGAGTTGCCAAAGTCCTAACATTTTCAGCGTTGCTGAGAAGTCCAAGTCCCAAGTCTCCTCCAAGAAGTCCAAGTCCCAAGTCTCCTCCACTATCTATGGCAAACTCTTACCTGTAATCCCCTATACAAGTGAAGCAAGATTAAACATTTCTGAAATGCAAAGGCACAAAATTAGACATTACCATTCCAAAAGTTACAAATGGGGGAATATAAAGCATTGGAAACAGAGCAAGTCCAACATCCAGCAGGGTGAACATTAAGTTCTAGAATTCCATGCTCAGCATTTGAAGCAATCTGGTTGCAAGCTCTAAAAGGCTTGGGTGATTCCACCCCCATGGCACTTTCAGGGATTTCACCTCCTGCAGCTTCTCTCTTAAACCCTCTCTGCTCAGTTTTTGCAGCTTTCCTTGGATGATCCACATTCTTGGCTTTTCCAAACTTCTGGGGTCTCCACTGCACCTTTGGCTTCACACTTACATCTTTACATATTGCCCTCTCAGAGGCACACTGCTTGGCCCCCCAGGCCCTTTGCAATCGAGGTGGAAGCCATCTTACCCTCAGAATTTGTGCATTTTCCTTGCACCTTAAATCAGTACCATGTGGATACCACCAAGGCTTGCTGCCAGCTGGAGCAGTAGCCAGGCTTTTCTCTCTCTTGGCTGTAGGGGTTGATTGCCTAGATTGCTGGGCTCTGTGAACCCGATTGTGAAGAAAAGCTTTTTGATGTTGCCACCATTCTGGGACCTCATGTGGCTGCCACCATTTTGGAACCTCATGTGGCCTCCCATGCCATTCTGGAGTATGCTGCTCTGAAGCTTCCTCATCTGAGAAAATTCTTTTACTTTTGCAGTTTTGGGGCTGCAAAGGGTGGAGACCCACTGCTTCCTGGGATGCCTGGTGGCCCTCTTTCTTATCTCTCTGTTTCTTCTCAGCAATCAAAGTCTCAGCAATATCTTTATAATCCAAAGCTTTACTGGAGTTTTCCTTCTGGCCAAACTCACAGTGTTTTAAATTATCCTGCTGGGCTCTTTGTTCTTTATTTGCAACATAGATCTGGCTAAAAGCCCCAACAATAGCCATGCCACAGTCTCAACATTTGACTGCCCTGAAATTTCCTTTGCCAGATTAATCAGTCCATTACCCTTAATCTCAGTCTCAGGCAAAGTCTCTGGGCATGAGCAAAATGCAGACAAACTTTCTGCCAAGCCATAACACACATCATAGGGAGTCCAACAACCAATGCAGTCCTTCTTCCCAGCAGGAACCTCGCAAGCCTGGTCTTTACTATCAGGCTTTCTAGCCTTTGGTCTCCTGAGCTCTGACCAGAATCTCCTCTACAGAATAGCTTCAGGGGCTCCAGCTCTATGTATCCAGGCAACAAGTCCGAACCTTTTCAAACTCTACCCACAAGCCATTTCCAAAGCCTCTCTAAAAACATGGTCAGGTATAGTCACAGCAATGACCCCACTCTGGTACCAAATTATGTCTTAGTTACTTTTCACTAGTTGCTGAGACAAAATACCTGATGCCCAAAATTGGGCAAGGAAAGGTTTATTTCTTACAGTTTTTGGAGGTTTCAGTCCATACTTAGTTGGCTCCAAGGCAGGGTGGCATGGCAGTGCCGCAGTTCATGGCAGCTGCAAAATGCAAGCGGAAACCGGCAAAAGAAAGAGACACACCTTCTTCCTGCCATTACATCACATCCTGGCTCCACCCCCTAGGAAGGTGTAGGACTGACACCACCAATCCAAGCACTAGGCAATGAACCAATCACAAATGCACAATGCAAATACATGAGGCCTGGGGGCCACATGACACCTGTACTAAAACAATAATGACAACAACAAACCACCTCATGTGCAGGAATGAAACCAGGGCCATTTATTTCAAATTCCTAACAAGACTAGTGACATGTGATACTGTTAGGTGTCAGCAGTTTTATCTATAATTGATTAGGTCAGACTTATCCTAGAATTTGTAGGGCTCTGCATGGAAGATTAGGAGATATCTATGAAACAGCACCCACAGGTTAGGTGGATTGCTGCCTAAAGTACAAGAATTAAATCACAGGTAAAGGGGAGGAAGTTAGGGGAGTATTTATTTCCAAGAGAGTTGCCATGGGGCTATTATCACAAGTGACTTGTTCACAGATTTGGCAATCTATATGACACAAAAAAGTTAACAAGAGTTATGGAAAAGCGGAAATTGGGCATAAGATTGTAACACACAATAACCATTAATAACACAAATTGAAAATTAATTATTTGGAAATAAATAATGCATGGCTCATTAATATGGATTATGAGAAATTACTGGTTGCTTACAAAGCAATCCAAGTGAGAGTACTTTATTAAACCTATAATAGAATTTTTATGTCTGTAAGCTCTGTGGCTTAAAATCAGAAAAATGGGATATATCAGCAATGATTGGACAGTAAATAACTGTAAGGCAATTCATTCATTGTACTTATGACCAAATACCACATATGGATATACTTTTTCTCATCGAAAATAAACAGATTTTGATTTTTAAAAGTGCATGTATGTAATCAAAGATGTAGTATTCACTCTACCTTTGAAGCCATGAGGAACAGTTATTTTTAAAAATATTTTCAATTCGAAGGAAAAGAGAGAACAATAAAAGGAAGAGTGTAAGAGAACTAACAAAAATAAACCATTCAAAGCACCTGATTATTTTGAAATTTTGGTTTTATTATTATTCCGATATTTTGAGCCCCACAGATAGGGAGTAATTTTCATCATAAAGATAGTCTGTTACTTGCAGTTACCCAAAACAGCAGCCTGACATGCCACGTATAACAGACCACGTCGGGCAGCACCAGGGTTATTTGGGGAGTACAGGAAGCAGGTTGGGAGGAGAATGTAGACAGGAACCCTTTTGGTGGTTTCCATAATAAGGTGAGAAGATTTAGAATTTCCTAGTTTTCAGTATTTCAGCAGTCCCACTTTGGGGCACAGAATGTTTAGTACCTGCCCTCTGGCTAAGGAGGGTAGACAATAGTAACCTGGAGTGTGACGCAGGGGCACTGGTGGAATGTGAGGACTCTGGGTGGTTTGTAGGGGAGAAGCACACTCTAGGCCTAGTTGCTTTCTATCTCTAGGAAATGGCATCTTGGGAAGGGCAGTTTCTTTAGAGTCAGCCAAGCTCCAAGATGTCAAAATAATTTGAATTACAGAAAGTGAAAAAGTGTGATTAAAGCAGGAATATTCAAAGTAGAAGTTTGGAAACAGGATTTGTTATGCAGGAGCATATTTATTGTGCTTCTTTAGCTCCTTGCCACAGCCGTGGTAGATGCCCTGATGCACTGTGGCACCCTTAGCTCAACTAAAGGACTTATTCTCGAGCTGCTGAAAGTGCTGTCAGCAGGCACCTCACAGCTGAACAGATGACTCATTTGCATCATTTTGTCTTTCTAGGTAGGCCTACTTCCAGCTACTGGTCAGGAAGGACAATATTTCTTTTCCTTGGTGCATTGACATTTTGGACAGGATAATTTTTTCTTTATTGTGAGGGTTATAGTGAAAGGGGAAAACTGTGCAAGAGAAGTTGTTCTTTCTAAAACTTGTTCTTTTAAAACTCCTTAGCTCTGGAACTGCTTCCTGGCTTTGTAATTACTTTCTTGAACCTTGTAACCGTGAGAACATAACTGAACCTGCAGGATGCCTGATGGTACTATTGTACCAATCTTCATAAACTGATGATTCTTAATGTACCCTGATAGCAGATGATCTCACCCTGCTGCCTCTCAGAACTGCCAGGCTGTTCTACCTCTGCGTCTGTTTTGTAATTCTAGTTTGTGCATCATGTAAAAGTCCTAGTCTGGGGCTCTGGAAGTAGCTCAGCAGTATAGCATCTGCCTGGCATGTGTGAGGCCCTGGGTTTAATTACTGGTACAATAAAAAAGAAAGCCCCAGACCACCAGATTGGAGCCTGATATTTTGGGAATGATCCTGATCAGTGCCCATTGATGTAAATAAATCTGCCTCCAAATCCTGGGTGTCATTTTGGTATTTCTGCTTGCTGTTGCCAACAGCAGTTGTCCTTGCTGTTACATAGGACAACTGTAGAATGCTGAAATCTACCCACTAATTCCTGAAAGTATACCAACTCTCAGTCATGGTAATAAAAAATGTCTCCATATGTTGCTAATGCCCCTAGGAGACAAAATTATCTCTAGTTTAGGATCACACTTCAGAATGGCACTCATTGACACACGTATCCTAAGAACTTTGAGATGAATATATCCAGCTCTAATTTCTTGCATAAACATCATATATATATATATATATATATATATATATATATATATGTTTATATATATATAGAATTGTTTATTGCCCAAGACCTTTGGTTAAGAGACATAAATTATTTGTGCTTTAGTGCAGAAGTAACTGTTTATATGAATAACTTTGGTTATCAACTAGCTTTGAAATACTGAAGTACTACTGAGCCTGTCTTTGCCTAAGTTTCATCATCTATAAAGTGTACAAAATGATCGGTTATACTTTTATAGCTTTGTTGGGCATTCAAGCCATAAGTTTAATCAATGTTGCTATTTATCATTTTTAAAATCTACTTCAGATTAATAACTAAATCATAGGGAGTCTGTGTTGTGAGAATTGGCTAAATGTGTTCTTTTTTTTCATTTTAATCACCATTATCATAGTTTAATCCTACATTTCTTTCTTTCTTTCTTTCTTTTTTGTATCAGGAATTGAATCCAGAACCTCATGCAGACATACATCGTGATGCTGCACTGTATCTGTGGCCCAGTCATGTGTTTCGTATTGCAAAACCCTAGTATGAAAGTTAAGAACACACACTTTGGTCGCAGAAAACTCAGTTTGAAGCACAATCCTATCAATGGAATTATACTAGGTAAGTTGATTTGCTGGTCTTTATTCCTCATTCTCTTTGTATGACCAAAAAAAATCTAACAAGCCTTACCTTAGAATGCTGCAAATATTTCTTGAGAATAATTCTTTGCATTACTTCAGTTTCAAAGAACATAAATTACACTAATAGAAGAATAAACTAGCTTAGGATATTTTTACATAACAGGATACTAGTATTGAAAATAACCTACCACAACACACTAAAGCATGATCAAATCTTAGGAAAACATATTAGCAGACAAAAAGTAATCATACAAATCTAGAGATATGGTAGTTATATAAGATTTTAAACAGGAGAAACTTAACTGCATGGTATAGAAATGTGTACTTAGCAGTAATATTATAAAGAAATACAAAGGTATGATTGACATAAAGCCAATAGATGGATAGGATGAAAGAATACTGAGAGGGATTGACTTGGGAAGTGACACATGGAAATTTTTTAGCTGCTAGTAATGTTCAGTTCTCAATTTGAAAGTAGATACATGATCATTTATAAACACTACCATATTATAAATTACTACTTTATGACATTTTCATGGTTGTACCTCATAATTTAGAAAAGGTTAAATAAAAGGAATGTGATAAAATGGAAACACAGAAATCAAATGGTATACAATACATTAGCATTTAGTCATACACATACATGCATATATATAATTTTTTTGAAAAAGATTACTATAGCCTGAATTCTCAGAATTGCATCTAAAATTATCATAGACCTTTTTCCTTGAGATAAATTAAGGAAATTTCTTGTGCCTCATTTGTTTTGTAAGACGTAACCTCTGCCTCAGTCTGCGAGTGGGGCTGTGAATTGGTCTGAGCATGGAGCCTGAGGGTGCGTGCTGACTAGGAAACAGAGAACATGGTTTCCACGTGTGAGGGCGCCTGCAAATGACCGTGTGAATGAGCATGTAATTTGTATGCTTCGGTAGCTGCTCAGATTGACAATGAGACAAAGATGCTATCTCTGCTACATATCCTAACTTACTGCCATCTACAGTGCTAAAAAGCTATAGTATACCTGTCTCATGTATTTGCTATGGATTAGTTCCAGGATGTCTCCACACACAAACACACAGATAATAAAAATGTGCAGATGTTCAAGGCCTTTGTAAAAAGTGATGTAATATTTGCATAATCTTCAGATATGCTTCCATGTACAATAGTTGAGAGTATCTCCAGATTATCTATAACACCTAATACAACTTAACTTTTATGCTGGTCGTTATACTGCATTATTTAGGGAATAATTAAAAAGAAAAAAGATCTAGATACATTCAGTACAGAAACAGTACTTTTCACCACAGTTGATTGAATTCTTGGGTGTAGATACACAGGGTGGAGAGACAACTGTATTTTGTTAAAGCTTATAAATCTAATTGCTGGTGCACACTCATAGTCATAGCTGTGCTGCTAGACAGTGGCTTTGGAAGTACATTTGGCTTTCAGACCTGTAGTCAAATCCCTATGGTGTGGGAAACAGGTCAGCATAGAGTTTGGGTGGAAGATTCAGATGAAAATTCGATGCCTGGGTGGTTGTGTTATGTAGACTTATCGCCTGGGAAACATAAAATGGAGAGTCAGGGAAATGTGAGGCAAGAGACAGCTAAAGAAAAAAGAAACAGTGAATCATATAGAACTGTGTTTGTCGGGTACTATGACAAAGTATGAAAAGAAATTCACTGGATTCTTTCAAGAAATTTACTGGCTCATTATCACTTGTTGAGAAGAGAAAAACTGTACTGTGTGTCTGACAGCTTCCTCCTTTAATGAGTCCTGTTAAATATGCTCCCTTAGACCCAGCTGTGTGAATTGGAGTCCAGTGCTGCTGCTGAGAAGAGTAACAAAAGGTTCTGACTAGGTGTGCTGCATAGGATGAAGCCAATGAGGACTGAGCAGAAGGTGAGGACACTCTGCTCTACCACTGGGGAAAGCTTCAAGGCCATGGAATTTTTAAAAATAGATTATCCTAGGGTTGGTGAACAGCACTTTCTAAAACACTCCAAGTGGATATCTGTATGTAGTGGCACTATAATATCTGTGGGGAGGAGAAAGGTAATATTGAGTCCAGAAAGGAAGTGTAGGTAAGAAAGGTGTGGAGGTTCTGTAACTGAAAGAGCCAATGTCTTAGTAAAACTCCAGAAGAGAATGTGATAAGGCAAGGGAAACCCAGTGGTGCCTGTGTAACTGGACAGGATGTGAAGCAAGAATAGAAGGTCCGGCCTTCAGTGACCGAGCGCTGAATGTTTGGAACACCTGCCTGGCTTTACGCAGATCTGCTAAATGGCACCTCTTGTAATTGTTTTCTTTTTGTCTACAGTAAATACTGAAAGACGACGTCTCCCACAAGGGCAATAGGAAATCTTTTTTTGCTTAAGGGCATCATAGAAGCAGTTGTTCCAATCCCTACCAGTTTTCCCTGTTTTATTCTGTTTTGCTGTGAGAAAACACAGAGCTAAATAAAACAGTCTAGTCTAAAATACTATTCTCTCATGCAGCAAACACTAACAGGAGGTCCTGGAGTGATAGTATGCTACTAAATACTTGGAATCTCAAAAAGAACAACAGCAAAAACTGTCAAACACTGTACCTGCCTCTGAATGTTTCCATTACAAACATATTTACTTTCTAACTGTAAGGATTCTGATTCTTTAGGATTTGGAATTCTGCATGCTTTCCTGCTTTTGTGTTTAAAGTGCAATGCGCTGGATGTTCAGAAGCCCAAGCCAACATGATAGTGCTATTGAAGTGTTAAGGAATACCTAGGTTATAGCAGGATGTCACTGAGACGTGTGACTCTTATTGTCATTCCTTATAACACATGTGCCATGGATTTGAGAAGCGCTACATTGCTGTGATCCGGTTTGCGATTTAGCAGTGCAAGACCAACATTGTATCCTTCCCGTTGGGTAAATGGTTGTTCTGTACATTAATATATGGCAACCTGTGTCAATGAAAACTTGTTTCTTCAGACCTGGGGTATAATTAGTTCACATGACAGAAAGAATCTCAAATTTACAGGCATTTTAGTGACCACATCTGTTATTGTTTGATTCTTTTAGGCAGCATGCACTTTAGTACAAACAAACATTTGATTTCCAAGTTTTACTTTAATACCTTCCCTACTGGTACTTAGTGTAATAATAACTGGTGGGTTTTTTTTTTTACTAAGCACTATTTGAGACTCTTATGAACTGTAATTTGTTGTAATAAAGTGTTTTATATGACCACATATTAACATTAAAAATGAAACATATACTGTTAGTGATCCTCAGGAGAAAAAGATATTTTTGGAAACTTTTAAAATCCCAGACTGATGTTAGCCACATGGAAAAAAGAGTATACTTAGAGAAAGTAATTATACTACTGATGTATAAATTGGACTTTAGAGAAACTAAATGCACATATAAATTGCTCTAATACCTTTAAAAGGTACAAATGAGTGTATAAGTGGGAGTCATATAATTGTTAAGAAATTATCAAAGTTCATGTGATGTATGTTGGTAAAAATTAATATGTTTGGGGAACAAGATACCTACACCATATTGAGTAGTAAAAAGTTGGTTGGTCACAAGGACACAGGCTTGTTTTGTTCATGTGTACAAAATACTAGAGAAATGCCTGTCACAAAGTTATTTGAAAACATTTAAGGAGTATGCTTTGTCAAAATATTAGCTTGAGATTTTGACAAATAATTTAATATTAGCTTGGTATGGTAAGGACCTCTCAGAAAGTCAGATATCTATAGCAGAAATTAATTTTAGAATAATGAGAAATGGTGTTACTGTTTGTTGAGTGAAGTTAGCACTGGGTGAGGAGGATGATTTGTTGAAGAGAAAGTTTGGCACTTATGGAATTGAACAGTACAAAAGATTACAGTAAACACAGGCCATGGTGTCTGTGTGTTGAGCTGATCCACATATACCTTGCCCATGAGCCATGAAGCAAAACATTTGTGTGGTGAGCCAGGCAGAAGAAACTACATACCTGAAAGCTGAGAGGAAGAGAAAAAGATGAGTTGAAGATGTTGTAGCTGCTGGATTTTCTGCCTTGTATTCTTTTTAATTTTTTTTATTTTGAAGGTAGTAGAAATACAACAGAACAAGATAGAACAAAGCCAATTGAGACAGTGCAGTGAAATTGGTACAGAACTTCATAGCAGGTTACTGGGATAACAATAATAGGTACCATAGTATATCTCATTATCTTCACAACAGTTGTCTAGTCAATTATGTATAGCAAAATCAAACCTAAGACAGAACATTATAAAACCAATCAAAAGAGAATATTGAATAGAGTAAAGCAATTAATCATAATGAAACAAAACAGTGAAAACAACACTTGCTTTCAAACAGAAGATAGAGGAGACCCCCCATATTTGCTATATTGCATACACTCATTGTCTCGAGAGATGCTCACACCTCTGTTCCCAGTTGCTAACGGGGATGGGGGTGGGTGGTGGGGTGAGGGGTGGGGTGGGGCTTGATTCCAAGCCCGCCCACCTGTAGGCTCACAGGAGATGCTACTGGTTCTCCTCCTGGCTCACCCCAGAGGAAGGTGCTTACCAAGAGGGCAGGTGAATTGCTTCTTTGTGTAGCTGCCTGGGTTCCACCATGGCTATGGCTGGATCCTCTTCCTTGTATTCTGATGTGAAGCTAAGCAAATATGGCAGTGCATCTAAACTTACTAGTGGCATTTGTTTCTTATGAATCTGTTTGTCACATTGAATTTGGAAACATAGTTCTGGTTAGCTAACACCCCCCCCCAAAAAAAACAGTAAATACTTCTTTACTCATTAGGAGATGTCTCCATTTAGTTCTTTATACTCATAACTTTTAAAAGTTATGTCCAAGTAGATATTTTTACATGAGCTAATATATAAAAATATCATTTATATATGAAAAGCACTTATTAATATATATAAATCACTAAATGCCATAATAATACTAATTCAATGATAATAATTAAAAGATAAAATAAAAATGTCCATTATTATAATGTATACTTGAAAGTCTCCAAATATTTATTCCCTTATAACTAGAAGACATACTGCTCTCAGTAAAGCAGAATCTTTGGGACAATTTACATTTAATATATGACTATCCTTACATCCTTTCTTACAGTTTTCATTTGCTCTGTCTGTACACATATCAATTAAATAATATGTAACTAGATATTTTAAATATTTCTGTTTCAAAACAAGCAAGATGTACTTTTGTTCCTGACACTTGCTATTTTTCCTGTGTTTACAATCATTGATATCCACCTTAAAATTTCCCTCATCTTAAAACTCCTGCTCACCTTAGTTTTATGGCGTGTACCTTGTCATAATTTTTCAAGGTTTATCATGATATGGATGTATTGCTTCCCAACACTGAGCTTTTCATCAGTCTAAATTCATGAATATTGGATGGTCTTCTAACTCTCTTTGAGTGTTTCCAAATTCTTCTCCTAAGCACCTTGCACTGCTAATGTACCTGTGGTGTTAATTTGATTGTCTTGGGAGCCACAGAGGAGACCTGTAAAGCCCCCTTCTTTGTGTATTAGGTGGTCGGCAGGGTGGCCCTTGGTGCTCGGTCTGGTGCTCTCCCTTTTCTCCAGCCCTGCTTGCCTGCTCTGCTTCTCAGCCACCATGAACTAAGCATCTGCTTCCCCACACTTCCAGCATGATGCTTCTGCCTTGGAACCAGCAATCCTCTGAAGTCTGTGATCCAAATGAAGCCTGCCCTCCTGCCCCATGACAGGAAGGCAGACTAATCCAGAACCCAGTGGTAGGTACTAGAATGCTGGAGAGTAACCTGATATTTCACTGTAATTACTGTTTATGAATTTATTAATGTAAAGCAGTCCCTGAGAGCATTAAAAATATGGAAGCATTACAAAATCAAGTTTAATTAATAAACCTAAGGACTGCCATGGGCTCCAAAACATAACACATGATGAGGTGCCTTTTAAATGTTATCTTCCTGTAATCACCATAGTTAGGCTGACACTATATTAACAGACATTTCTAGAATTACAATTTTATTTTTTATAATAAAGTAATACTACTTTAATTTACTTAAGTCAAAATGAGTTTAAAATAAGTCTTTAGAAATTAATGCTTAAAATAAATAAGATAAACACAAAGTTTAGTTATTACTTCCACATGAAAGAGACATAGACATTTGATTCTGGAATCATAAAGCTTGGAATTTTGTCTTAGATCTTCCATAATACTCATGTGCCCTGGCACATTTAAATCTGTGCTTCAGTTTCCTCATATGTGAATTGAGAACAATAATCATAGAATTTTCAGTGAAGGGGTTAATTAAAATCATGAATTCCAAATGCTGAGATGAGTGCCTGAATCACAGAAAGCATTTGATAAACATTAGCTTTAACATATTGTGAACTGTTTATAATATTGGACTCAAGATATTGAGGGCAAAAATAATTTTGCAAGAAAGGACATCAGTACAAAAACAGTGTCAGGTTGTGGGTAAACAGAAATTGTGCTTAGATGTGAAGGCACTGTGTTAAGTGTCAGTTAACAGAACATAGACTTTGTATGCATAGTAAATTTGTTGTATGTGTAATATCAAAACATTATTTCAATCATTCACTGGACATATTATTATATCTTACTTATCTCATTACAATAATCTCTAGTTTCTGTATCTGCAAATTAGCAACTCTCTAATACCTGCTCTCCATTAGTATAGAATAATAATCCTTAATTACAAATTTTACCATTTCATTCCCCTGTTAAAATTCTGCTGGGTATCCCTGTATGTTAAAAGTAATTATTACCATGGCTCCTAAAATTCCTTTGTGCCTCAATTATGTTTTATGAGTCATTACCAGGAAAAGCAAATACTCAGTTGTTTGTTAAGGAGTGAATTGCAAAACCCTAAGGTAGTCATTTTTATGGTGTTCCACAGAGAGTGCTTCATTTCTTCCTGATACTTAAACATGCCCCATGGTACCCTTATGAGTTTTCTGTCATGGCTTGCCCCTTGCACAGTTTGGGTACTGTGGTATTATAGCCTACTCTCTTTCTATCATTTGTTACTACCTATCTCATTTAAAACATGATTCCCCTTCCTGTGAACTCCTGTCCTACTCACACACTTTATTGAGACGAAATCCCTGGAAACACTGAAGAATTTCATTCATCTGGGGTTTGTGAATTCTAATTCCTATGTCTGCACTATCTTTTGCAGTCCCTCTCTAGCATTATAATATTTACATCATCATTAAATTTTACTTTTAGTATCACTTCTTTGATTAATATATTCACTGTACTTTGTCTTTGCCAAGTAAGACTTAACTTTTCATTGTTTTAACTACATCTTGTATAGCCTTATATCAGCTAAAGTTATTTTATTTGAACTATTCCTTTATGAATTTTATTTTCTTCTAGGCTATAAGCCCCTTGATAAGGAGGCAAAGACACATCTTAACAAATGTCTGATAAGTACAGGAATTTATTCTATATAGTACCAAATTTAGAATCTGCTAGAAATTCAGAGAAAAACAGTTTGCAGCTATGATGTTTTTTAATTTTAAAGGATATAAAACAAAATAATAAAATGGAGCAAAACAATAAAGACAGTTTTGTATTTCAAAAACAAGACAGAAAGAAATCTCACATAGTTGCTATGTTGCATATTGTTATCCTTTTAATAAATGCTCAGACTACTGGCTTTTGGCCTACAAAGTCAATCAAGCAATACAAACACTAAGTTTTTTTTACTTTAGTAGCTATCATCTCAGCCTGTGGTCCTCTGAATCAGCCAGTTGCTTCTGGGGTGAGCGCCAGAGGTGCTCTTGTCTCACAGCCCACGCACCGGCTGTCTCACGGAGAGGGTTGGTTTCTTGGTTCTCCTCCAGGCCCACTACTGTCCTTGGATCATGAGAGGAGGTTATTTTTTCTGGTTTTCCTTTCAGCCCATGACGTAAAGCTATGCTTTTAAATTTTGGCATTTCCACTAAGAATTTGTTAAAAGCTGTTTATAATTAATGCATTTCAGTATTATAATTATTACCTTCTACAATGATTATAAACTTCACTTCCTTTATGGTAAGTATTAATCTTATTTAAAACATTAGTTTTTTATCATAACTTTTTTTCATCTTACATAGCAAGTTCATCTTACTCAGGCTGTAATGTGAAATTTGCAGAGAACTTTGTAGTCTTCAGAAATCTTTTATTTAATATTCACTTGATTATTTCATATTTTAAAACATTTTTGATCACCTAATTTAGTATATATAAAATATATGTGACATAACTAGTATGTGTTAATTAGTATGAATGAAAGTATCAGCTTTCCAAACAACAGATAAAATTGTTCACTTTGCCTTTGTGTTGTACTGTAAAAGGAAATATCTTGGATATGTACCTGTGAAATACTTGTCCCTTATAGAAATGTCCAGGAAATGAGATCATACCATACCTCCAGTGTTACAGGTATTCTAGTGAGATATAATACCTTCCTCTTTTTCTCTATGGATACTGAGTTTTCTCAGTGACTTCTTTTTTCAATTTAATAAGTAATTCAATTGACATTTCAGAGTTTTTATCTGACCAAGGGTGTTGGAGACTACTACGAGGTGGCTGTGAGCAGGATTTAAATTTTACTAATTGGCTTTCTATGTTTATCTGTGAGTCTGTCCTAGGCCTCAGCCCCTTGCCTGGCAGTGGAAACTGATTCATAGTAAGTGAACCTCTATGAATCACTGGTCCTGGCTGAGGCCTGTAGTGGCCTGTGAGGCCAGAGATACCTCAAAGGGCAAGATAAGGCCACAAAGGCCACCGCTGCGGACACTTGGCTCAAACATCAATTAAGTAGCTAGAGACTGCAGCTGCAGGAATTATTCCTACGTCTCACTCCTACCTTGTCTTCTTGATAAGACAGCTCTACTGAATTGACTTGATTGATTACTTGGAGACATCCTTGAAGTGACTCCCAAGGTCCTGCTCATTGCCAGCACCTTCCTCAGTTTCTCCTGCCCCCTGCCTTTTATCCTAATAAAGTGGGCTAAGCCAGAAAAGGTTTTGTCTTAGCCCTCAGAGTCTTGAGCTTAACTAAAGGGTTTTGAACCTCCTGGAGTCCTAAAGAATCATACAATTGTCTCTTTTTATTTAACGTCCACCGTACACTTGTTTGGGAGATCAGGGATCTAGGTCTGGACCCGATACAAGGGTCTCAAGAGAGTCTTTGCTTTCCAAAGCTACTGAGTTTTACAATCTAGAAAATGAATTACCAACAATTCATCTCATGTTTAATAAAAATAGTACTTTCATCTAGTGCTCTTTAAAAATGATTTTTTTAGTAGTGCTAAATGCACCCTTATGAGTGAGAGATATTTTCAGTTATTATATCTATTGGAGAAAAGAAGAGCTCTGGTTGTGATGTTCAATTAAGGTTACAGAGTCGCTGGAGCACTCAGGCATGGAATTCCCACACTGGCAACCTGAAGATTTTTTTCTCTAAACCCTCAGCCTTATGGAGCATACTGCACATATTTCATGGGGGGAAAAAAAGTAGGACAATATAGCTATATTGTACCTCTCTCAAAATTGTCCTATTTTATAATTTTTACTGAAATAGTTCTATGGATATGAGGTGGAGGAAACTCATATTTGAGTGTCATCTCTGTGCTGATCAGTGTATCAAGTGTTTTAGAATAGTATGTTGTTAGATCTAGCCAAACACTGTTAAGGAAGTTAACATTATTTTCGTTTTACAAGAAAGAATCAATTAGCCACTAAAGGTTACATAACTAATAAGTGTCACATTTGGATCACAGGCAGAATGCTGAATCTCATGCACCCTCTAACTGCAAATAATTTATTTTGGATATTACTATATCTAAAAATTGAGAAGTATATAATTATCTGATATATCAGTTTTAAGAAAATGGCACAGCAAACCTTAAAACTATAACTAAATTATAGTATTTTAAGAATAATGTTTAAAGTACTTAATCTCATGTACTTTACAGGTGACCAAAAAAATCTTAATTTTTGTCTCAGCCTGACTACACTTCAGATGGGATTCTTACTGAAAATAGGCAGCTAACTTTTTCTCAGAGAACTGACTTCAGAAAATTTAGCAAGAGTAGTTTTTCCTCTTAACTTTGTAATGTATGTATACCTCACAGATTCTTAGTGTTTTGTAAACTGAGAGTGACTTTCTTAAAGATTGGGAGCCATCCAATCACAGGGAAATAGAGTCCTTATGTCGCAGTATCTGGGGAGCGCAAATGCCTAACCACCCCAGTGCTTAGAAGTTCTCCAGCTTTTTATCTTGATGGGGAGCAGTGAATCCAAACTTACTTTGTTCTATCTCACTTACTGCTCTCAGTAGTATAAAAATAACATCAGCTTTGGCCTGCCTGTTTTTCCAAAAGCTGGCTATTTCTTTCTTTAACACAGTAACTCTATTTGGTGTAATTTTTTAGAAATTGCCTATGGGTAAAAGCTCATATTAAATGAATTGTTTTGCATTTCTTTCTATCTGCAAAATATGCTTGCAATCACATTATATTTCTATATCCATGAAAATGTCACTCAATGGCTCTATATACTTTTTGAACAAGATTGTTTGTATTTGTCTACTGTTGATTTAAAATGATTACTATCTGCTGAGATGAATAACCTGTTTAGAATCACTCAAAATTCCTTTCCTTCTTCTCTTCATTCCTTATTGATTTTTTCTTTCTTTTCTCTCTTCTGTTGTGTTAAGCCCTCTAACCTTTTCATCATAGCAGCACTTTCTTTTTGGCTGGTTTATGTTCGGCCAATGTGATGGATGATGCCTGTTAGAAATCCATATGTGAATCTACCACTTTCTATCCATGGTCATTTTAAAACAATATATAGATCATTTGAAGCAGCTTACTCTCTAATTACTGAACTAAATGTAAAGTAAAAATTAAAATTCTAACATAGACCCCATTTTTGTATCTTAGTTAAGAGACTTTTCAGTATTTCAGTATTTAAGTAAAATATAGTGAAAAAAGAAAGATTTGATTTGTTATCACATTTTGAAAAACAATATTCTAGTGAATATATTTGGTCTTAGTCAATATTAAATTTTTGTTGAAGACTGATACACAAGTATTACAATATTTTAATATTACAATTAATATGCTACACTATAAAGTGTATGTCAGTATCAAACTTTTAAGCGCAAATGAAATCTTAGTTTCTATAACATATTTAGTTAGTATAAATATTGTGAAGCTGCTGTTTTTAAGATATCACATAAATTTTGCTAGTTGTACTAATAGTACAATATGGCAGGGTATGGTTATACATTTAAAATTCATCTTCCTTTTTACTTTTATGCATTTTTCCATACAAAAGAATACTTCTCTTTCCTTTATTTACTGAAACATTAAAACACTGCTATTATTTCATGTGATACTAAATGTCTTGTCAAAATTGAATCCAGAACTTCACTATACATCTTTGGTAAGCAGGCAGTATATTCAGTAGTTATCCAAATGCTGACACTAAAATATATTCTCTCCATCCCACTGCAATTCCTCCTTAGCTATAGGAATATCATCTCATTTTCCTCCTCAATGCTTCTCAATAATTTCTCATTCATCTCAAAATAAAACCCAAAACTTATTCAAGGATCCATATAACCTAAAATTTACCCACCTGTCTCATCATGCAGAATTTGCTACTGGCTACCAAAACAGTCACACAGACAAAGTAGAGTAAACAACAGGAATATGAGCTCAAGGTATGAGCCGAGTTGGTTTCTTCTGAAGCCTTTTCTTGGCTTATGAGTGACCATTTTTTCCTTGTGTCTTTGCATGATCTGTTCTCAGTACCTACTGAATACCATTCTTTGATAATAGCACCAGGCACACTGGACAAGGATCTACACTATCTCATGTTAAGCAACTTTTAAAGATCGTGCCCAAATTATCACATTCTAAGGTACTGAAGGTTAAGATTTCAACAGATAGATTTTAGAAGATGGCCAAAATGCAGCCCATAAACCGCTATTTTCCTAAGCTCTCTCTGCTACTGTCACTGGTGTTTGGCTGGATCGTACTTCTTGTTCTTGACAAACGACACATTGTGGTTTTAACTGTTATGCAAGGTGACTACCATACTGGAGTCTAAACCTCCAGTCTTTTGCAGACTTAGACTTTTGCTTAATCCATAGATGCCCTTCCCAGACATCTTATCTGAAATAAACCCCTTACCTGAGGACAAACTTTCTCATAACCTTTATTTTCCTTCTCAACACTTACCACCCCTAGATCCACTGCTGTGCATGTATTGTCTTTCCTTTGTGGTCTGTCATCTTAGACTATAAGATGTATTTTGCAGGACAGGTCATGTTTACTATGAATGTGCTTTGTATGTAGTAGATGTTTAATACACTTTTGCTGAGAGAATGAATTCTCTCTATTGAACACTGAACTATGGAAGGCTGAATACCACATAAGGAAGCAGACAGGATGAATCCTAGGTGGAAATCAACCTAGACAATTCAAATCAAGTTTTATGGTGATTGATGTTAATTTACTCACACAGCCATTCATTTAGTCACGTGCTCATCACTCAGACACAATTCAGACACCCACAATTTAAAGAGAAGTTAATTTGGCTTTGGTTTTAGAAGATTCAGTTTATAGTTGGCTGGTTTCAGGATAGAGGTGGAATCTAGCCAAAGGAAGCTAGTCAATTCACGGTGGTCAGGAAGCAGAGAGAGAAGAGGGCAGCCAGAGAAGAAGGTCCAGTCGTGCCCCCAGTGACACGTGCTCCTTGGTAGGCCCCTCCTTCTCAGAAGAAGTGAGAGATTGTACCTTCATAGTCCAGTCATCTTTCAAAAGTCCTACTTCTGAGTGCATGAGAGTCCTTTGGGGTCCTTTCTGCTATGAAATGTAACAGTCATCATCAAGCTATTTTCATTAAAATTTATTAAGTCTTTATTAAAATGTAAGTTTTTTCAACCTCAGATAAAGAACCAAAATTGTCCTATCAGTAGTGTTACAGGTAGCTGAGCTATTTAGAAATATTACAGGCAGTCAGACGGGGCTAGGCCCTGAAGGAAACCAGCAAAGAGAACCAATTATCTGGCGAATTTGGAGGAGACACACACCTCTTGCTGTAGGCTGGATCTCAAAACAGAAGGCAAAACAAATGCAACCACACCCTGAAGTATAATCCTTAGGGATTAGGTATGGATCAACTTGAGAAGCCAGGAGTCACCATCCCAACCCCTTGCAGAAAGAGTCACTTTTCCATAAGAATACTCACTTGATATGTGACTTGCTTCTCCATTTGTCCCTGGTTTGGTCAATTTTACCTGAACAGTTAAACTTACCGGTTGACATAGCTCTGTGCCACCTCATGCCCATCTACTTCGTGAGTTTCCAGTTTTTCCCCACTTTAGCCCCACCTCACCTCATGATTTTACTCTATAAAAATCCCTAGAAAAGGCAGAGTCCCTGGCAACCCATTCAGGAGCCCTTCTGTCTCTCTCTCAGACAGAAGCTTTCTTTCTCTCAATAAATATTTCTGCTCTTAACTTCTGTTGCTTAAAATTCATTCTTTGATTTTAGAGAACACGAACCTGTACCAGACATACAGTAGGTTGAAATTTCATTCCCCTATGTCATTAGGATCAAGAAACACCTATCTCCCCTTAGCTACTTGAGTGTAAATGTATGTGTTTTGCCTACCATTTTTACCTCTGACCCTTACAGAAAATTGTAGGAAAGTTAATATGACTTTCTATTTTATTTCTCTCAACTATTTCTAGAAATAAGGTAATGCTTAAAGATCAGGTTATTTTTCTTCTTTTTATTCTGAATGTTTCTTATAAATATTCATTGTCTTTTGAATACAGTTTTGTAAATGCACTACAGAAAATTTAAATAGAAAAATTACTTTGCTATCAAGAAATTTTCTGCTTCACCTTCAACATAACTAAGACTTTTCACTTGTTCATCATTCTTGTTTCCAATTTAAAATGTATTACAAGCAATTTCTACAGAATTAGCTATTGCATATCATATTTTAATACCATAAGAGAAAAACAAAGTAAGTGTCTTTGGAGTTTATGATGAAATGAGTATACTGTAACTTAAGAAAGTTTTAAAACTTTTATTTAAGAGAGTCTCTTAAATATTCTTGATTACAGACCTTTTTATTTAAATAATCTCTATTAAAATGGAAGACATTCTGGGGAGAAATTCCCAAATTTTTATTGTATTATCTCCACATAAATTAGGGGAGTGAATAATTTTTTGTATTTTTTTGATTTGTTAAGCTATATAAGACAAATTTGTAAAAGTTGAAATAAAGGCTCAAAATAAAGACATTTTTGATGTTTCATGTTCTACATAAGAATGACTATTGTTTTCAAAGAGTTTTTGCTATTTACAGTATATCTAAGTGTTTCTTTTCCTTGAACGTGACTGCACTTATTATATTTTAAATCTTCACTAACATTGGGAAAAATAGTATGTTCTTTTCTTAGATTTACTTTATGAAATATTTTAAGAAAACTATGTAACTTGTACCTTCATATATATATTCTCACATTTTTATTCAATTTGAAAACTATTGTAACGTGATTTTTTTTTAATTTTGGCTAAGCATGTGTTAATCTTTAGTTATATTACACAAAAGAAACAAAGCTATCTTACTTTTTATTCTTCCAAATAAAGTTTAGTCATTTTTCAATGTTAAAAATTATCCAACTGGAAAATCTATTTGAAGTTAATATTAATAACTTTCCTTTGATTGCCCAAAGCAAATATTAATGTGAAATATTTTAAAGCTATAACACTTTAGAAAAACACTATAGAAAAAACAAGATATTTATGATTTTTATGTTTTCCTAGAGGCTTACTCATAATTCAGCTTTGAATTGTGAAACCACAGGAAGGCTGTTGACAAGTCAGCTTCACGCTCAGACTCTGCTCTGAAAAGAAGTTGAAGCCTTAGTGCAATTTTGCTTCACCACTCTGTGCTTGTAATAAATTTAAATTTCAGTTCTGAGAGAGAGAATATGATTAGTTCAACTCTGGAAAGGTACGACTGTCAGTAAATACAGTATTATTCATCCCTTCCTTCATGTCATTTGTCTGAGTTGAGTTCTCCATGAAAATTATGGCCTGGGAAAAGTCAGATTATCAGAGAAAAGTACAAGAAAATGAGGGCCAAATCCTGCAGTCTACGCATGGTTAGAGTACTGGCTTCTTACTCTGTCTTTCCCTGCTCTGCTCACTCTGAGCACGTCAAGACAAGATGGGACTTTCTCTATCACTGCTTATCTCCCCAAAGGGATGAGATATAATCATATATAATATTGTATATAATCTATACTAACACATTATACATAGTAATATATACTGTTATATATTATACATAGTAATACATTATGTAAAATTATAACCATGAGATGGTTAAATCAGAATCAGTGGCTGATTTCTAACTAGCTAAACTAATTTCATTAGAGATTTGATACACAGAAGTCAACTTTTAATAGTTTTGTTACATTATTATTATTATTATTATTATTATTTGTACCAGGGATTGAACTCACAACCTGGCACCTGCCAGGCAGGTACTTATGTCACTGAGCTACATCACTAGCCCCTTAATAGTTTTTCATAAAAATCTTAAAAAGAAACAAATTTTCTACAGGGTAAAAATACTATATTTAGTGTGTGATAATTTGGTTTATGCCCTCATTCTTTTTTCTTGTTGCTTAATCTTCCACAGGCAATCAATTGTATTTCAAATCTTCTACTACAATTTTGTCCCTAAAAATACATACTTGAACTTTGGGTGATATTTGTTAGTTTTAAAACTGTATTTCTATGCAATTTTAAATAAGAATTTTGGCTACCAGATAATTACTATTGTTTTCAATGTTCATAAAATATTTGTTTTTATGTCTTTGTCATAATTCTTGCCTTCAGCATTACTATTTTTTACTCTTGCTTTCTTCTCAGTTTTCATTAGCTTTTCAATTTTTTGATCATTTAATATTTAGATACATTTTTAAAGAAACAGTATCATTGTTTTTATATTTTTAAATCCAAGCCATGTTAATTGTCTTTAATAAAGATATTTAAAACATATACTTTCACATCTGTAATGTTATTTTTGGCTTGGTTTCCATCCTTAGATTATCATATTTATTCTACTTAAGGGTCCCCTCTTCATTTTGTTACCTTTTGCTTGTGGACTAGGATTCATACTTTATTGTCTATTGAAATGACACACTAGTTTAAAATATCTAGTTGTATTTATGTTAACTTAAAAATTATGCTTACCTAATTATTAAATTAAAATGTGTAGGCTTCGTTTTCTCTTCATCCTATTACATTAGGATGATTTTAGTGAATCAACTTGCACTTATGTAGCTGCTTTCCAATTGTGGCTTCTCTCCCAATACTAAAGAAGTGTCCCTGTGTTGTGTCTGGGGTTATGGAATGTCTCTGAGAAATGTCAGACTGAAACTCGACTCTATAATTTATATCTTTCCTGTGATAGTGATGAGATGGAAACTGCACCTCTTAGAAGATAGCTCAATCTGAAGACAGGTAGCAACCATTGCCCCAAAGGAGCCTTCTAATTTAAGAATTTGAGTGCTGACTATTTTAATTTCCCACAAATAGGTTATAAGATATTGAGGGTAATTGCTGCTTTGTTAGAGAACCCTAGCATTACAGTAAGGGCTTTTGTTGATCTAACTATACTACAAACAAAGTAGCCTTTGCAAATTAAAAACTTGCTCAATAGCAAGAGTGGGAGTAGGCTTGGAAATTTTTCTTTACCTAGGTGTTGGTGTAGAATTTTTTTCCTTCAGAGATTTAATCCAGGGACATCACACTGAGCTACATTCTCCTCTCTTTTTTATTTTCTACTTTAGGACAGTCTTTTTAAATTATTATGTTGCCCAGGGCTACCGGAATGCTAGGACTGTAGGCACCACAACCACAGCCAGACATGCTTGTACTAATCTATGTATACTGTGGGACTATATTTGAGGTTGGTCATGTACAAGGACTTTTAATGTCCTGGCTGCCTCAAATTTGTCATGGTGTTTGCCAAATTGCCCTAATGTCTCTAGTTAAATTTAGAACATGATTTAATTTGCAAATATGATTTCAAACATAAAAAGTAAACTGCCTTGAATGCTACCATGTATTTTATCCTTCCTTTTATTTTTTCACTGCCCTTATAATTAAAGTTTATTATAAGACCTATAAGAGAAACTTTTGTTAAGTTTAACTGGATGAACACTTTTTGTTAATCTGTTATACCATAATGTAATTATAACCTTTTTCACCCTTGCGCTCCGAAGGCATTTTTGCTTTGTTGCTGTAACTACCATGGGTCACTATTTTTATTTTTTCTTTACATTATGAAAAGAGGCCAATACAAACAGAACTGAGGAACAGGAAGCATGTTAAATTATTCTCATTTAATGTCAGGTGGGTTCTAGTAGATTTTGCTTAATTATTTTGAACATGGAAGTCAGGTGGTAGGTAAACTGTCTAATATATTGTGTGACATGAATCAGATATGCAGTAACTACCGTTCTTTCTAAATGAGAGATACCATTCATGCTTTCTCATCTTTATAAGAAAGAGACCTTTTCTGGCCTCTGCAGTGGCATAAAAATAAGAATTCCTTTCCCAAGGAGTACTGAATTAGAAATTGCCATAAAAGAGTAATTCATTTTTTAGACTACCTTGATAAAAATAAGACATGGAGACAAAATAGAAGATCAAGGACCTAACTTTTCTCCAGTAATTATATATCCTGGTAATTATATATCCAAGGTTAAAAAGTCTCCACTGTCTTTCAGGTTACCTGTTTTTTTTTTTTTTTTTTTTTTCCTGAGAGAGATTTTTGTTGTGTAAATCAAGATTGATCTTTATGGCCTTGCCAGGCCTATGTTATAAGTTAGGGACAATGAACCTAGCTATGGCATCATCCTATCATAGTTGATTTTTGTTGAGTATTTAGAGAGAGAGAGAAAAAATAACTCTGAAATTTTATAGTTTTTTTTTTTCAGGTTTGATGGCTTTGTCCATTTTTTCTATTTAGATATTCTCACAGACATTTATGACTCAGGAGGTTGAAATCTAGCAATTTTACTTCTGTTCTGTCATCCTTTCATTGTTCTAAACTATCTCATTTTTTTTTTGAAGCCTGAGTGATTTATTTTAGGAGCAATCACTAAAGCAGAATAAATTACATGCAAAGTACAGGAAAAACTATATACAAGCTGAAGATGAGTCTAAAAGATTCACAAAGGATTTTTAGTAAAATAAAAAAGATAGCTTGGACACAGCATCATAAGTTTATCATTTTAATAATTTGTAAGTGTTCTGGTTAGTGGTATTGAGTATCATCGTCATTATGCATCTCCAGAACTTTTCACCATCTCAAATTGAAACCCATCCAATTAAATCACACTCATTTTCCCTCCCGCAACACACATTCCCCGTGACTTCCTTTATGTTTCTATCAACTTGCTGACTTTAGGAATCTCATATAAGTGGAATCCTGTAGTACTTTTTCTTTTGCATCTGTTTTATTTTAATACATTTTGAGATTTATCTGACTTTCAGCATATTCCAGAACTTCCTTACTAAGACTGAATCATATTGCAGTGTGTAACCATTCACACTGCGTTCATCTCCTCACTGTCCATTTTCCATAGGAATCTTTCAGCTACTATGAATAATACCACTATGAATATTGGTGTATAAATGCTTTCATAGTTCTGTTTTCTCTTTCAAATATATATATATATATATTTGCTATATAATTAGTAACACTTTGCTTAAGCCCAAATGTCTTTTATAGTGACTATATCATGTTTTCTAAAAATATAAAAAGATTCCAGTTTTGCTACATGTTATTCAGTATATGGTAGTTTCTGTTTTGTTTTGGTAAATTCATCCTAATGGGCATAAAATGACAGTTCTCTATAGTTTTATTTTGCATTGTCACATAAAAGTTTGAAACACTTAGAAAAAGAAACTAATATTGGTATATCTAAAGATTTTACCTAGAAATCTAGCATTTCAGCTTCACTTGACAAATCCGCTGTGATAATGTACAGTTTTTCTGTCATGAATCTGAGTGATGATCTTGGGATGTGACATATGCTTTCCTAGTCAGTTATGTATATGCATCTTACTTTGTGGCAGGTCAACCTACATGGCCCACACATTTATTTGCGATGCATATCCCACATGAGGAGTAGATGTACAGTCCTTGGCATAAAGTCATCCTAGACAACATGTGATATAATGTAGATGTAGTCCATAAATATTCTGATATTCATGGGATAGAGATTCCAATAACTGACTCAGAGCATAGACAATTATCGAGATGAATGAAATTATAATATTTCACTCATTATGACTACTTTATATCTATAAACATGGAGTTTGTGAGCAGAATTTATTTCAAAGTGTGCCCTAAATTCAAGATATCTCCTGGACTGTTGCTATTTTGAGGGTTTTAACACTCTAATTAAGATAGAGGAACATTTGGAAATTTCCTGATATACTTGCGCAATCACTTTTGGGGGTAAAAAAGAAAAAATAAATAGCTATTTTAATGGCAAAAATGCCCAGCCATAAAGTCTATTTTTCTTATTTTTGACTGTAACAAGGCAAATTTGCCTGGGGTCTATTCAGAGCTCCACAGACAGTACTTCCATAATGTCTGCCTCAATTCATTGAAACTTTCTATTTTAATAAGGAGAGATGAGGGTTGAGATAATTATAATAGAGATGGGATGTACTCTGTTTCCCTACATGCTCTGCTTTTGACTGGTCATTAAGGGAAGACTTAAAGGTAAAAATATGTAGAGTAATTTTGAGCAAAATCAGAATAGCTTTAGTAACCAAGAAACCAAGTATTGTACAGAATTGGAGAGAATAATATTGCTTCTCTTCCTGTATAGAATTTCTCAATGTTTCTGGAGCATTGCAAATTTTATCAGCATTCAGAGATAGTGACCTTTCAATGGATTATTGTTGATTTCCTGTGAGTACCATCAATGTTAAGCTTCCCGGATAGCTTACTGGGAAGAGAAATTGGTCAATCATAAGATAGAGTAGAAATACAACTAGCTATAGATTACATTGACTGTAGTTGAAAGGCAGATCATGTCATCTGTTATGTGAAAACCTTAATTGGGTACATCTAAGAACAATGAAAAAAGGCATTTTGAGAGTTTCTAATCCTCAAATATGTATTTCCATGAACTCTTACCATCAGGATTTGGAAAAAACCCTTGCAAGCTTATCTGGAATTTTTGCTTATTTATGTGTGTCAGTAAAGTATTCTTTATTGTTGATAATAATAATAATAATAATAATAATTAATAATTACTAATTCACAATGATTTCAACACTGGGAAAAATACTGCATAAGAGTGCTAAAGAGAAGCTATAATATCCAAACACAAAGGTTCACATTTCTGAAGTTCTCTTGGGTCTGCACTTTTCCTGTGGTGGCTGTGTAAAGGGTGATAGGAAGGAATTTGCAGGTGCCATTCAGACCTATGTTCAGAGACATAAATAGGAGACACTATTTCCAGAGGCTCTCATAGGCTTTCCTTGACATGCAGAATTTAGTAAATGCATAATAGAACACAGTGGTTAAAGTCATGAGATTACTAAAATTACTTTTTATCTGTCAGGACCTCTCTCTGATATTCACCTGTCTCTTAATCACATGAGGCAGAAACTAACTGTGAGCAGATAAAGGTATTTAAATGTAGAGGAAGGATGAAATGTGAGTTATATAGATTATTGAAAGTGTCTAGTTTTAAAACAAGGTTTTTAATAAATTTTGCATCTCTCATTACTTCTATCTTTTAGTATTTTTATAGTATGTGCTGACTCCATTATTTGTTATTTGTTATTGAAACCATGGTGAGAATATGGATACAAAGCAAATAGTGGATAAAGTCAGTAAGGAAGAGTGTGAGAAGTTGCTTGATTTATGTCATAGAATACTCCTTTGGATATTGGATTAGATAGAGCAGAGGATTAAATAAGTATAATTATTTTTATTCCTTAATTTTCCAATCCACTGTTTTTATATGAATAATACTACTCATCTATTAAAGAAAATTATATATTACCTAGTTTTTCTTTGTATGGCTCTTAACATTAATTTTAATATAAAATCATATTAATTGATGATAAATCTCATTTATTGAGAGGGTTGTTTTTTTCTGAAATTCACCAAGTTAAGCACGTTGGCACATGAATGGTATGTTAATGTTTGTTTAATTTTTTAGAGAGTAAGTCTAAATGCATCATATAGTTACAAAGGACCTGAAAGAAATAATATCTACTATTCTTAAACAATTGACTTCACATTTGTGCAAAAAGAATTGAGAACTGTAAGGTAATAATTTTAATGTCTCACATTGTACCACAACTTTTTCCAGCAAATATTTGCACTGTGCAGACATAATAAAATTTGAATAGCAAATGTTACCAGAATAAATAAACTTTGTGATGTATTTTGATAGAATATGTATCAGAACAAAACTTAAGTTAAAGGAAACATTAAAAATACTCCACAGATTAAAACATGTCATGCAAATACAAGACAAAGAAAATTTGTTTTCTGTTAAGAGGAATGAAAGACAATTTGTTAGCTGCATTATAGGAGTTATGGTTGTTGTAAAAACAAGAGTAAGGAAACACAAATTACATATTAAAAACTTCAGAAATTTAGAGACAAATATGGCTACCTACCTCATTTATTTAGCAGCTGTTTAGAAAAAGTGTAAACTATAATTTTTGTATAAATGCTAATCTGCTATTAAAAATTTTCCTAAGGTAACAAGTATCTATGTAAATTAATAGGGTCTGAGTCAGAGCAGAAATGTGAATTTTACAGATAATCATGATATTTTAGATGATGCTTTAATTTCAAGGAGGTTTGATTGTACTGTATTGAAGTGCTAAAAATAAATTTTATGTGAATTATTCAAATTATGTAGCTTTACATTTTAATTAACCATGCTTTATTTATTTTTCAGGTTTTTAAATCAGTGTTGTACTTTTCATAATTTTATTTTTATATTAATTGTATTTCCAATTATTTTGTAGCTCAATATAATTGCTTGATAGTAAAAGCCTTTGGAAATCTTGAAGGCGTACTGAGCTACATTTTCATCTGACAAGCTGCAATTTTATCTGGCAATGATATTTTTAAAGGTACTTGAAAATACACTAATTATACTTTTCTCAAAGGAGATATAAAATGGTCATTAATTAGTGCACTTGGTGTTTTATCTTGTCATCACTAATTATCCTCTCAAGGTGGTAGATGCACACTTACAATTCTTTCTTTTTATAATGAACCACTAAGCTTGCAATGCTGGTGTTTGAAATGTGAGTTCTAAATGGCAAAACTTCCATTAAAAATATTTAAAGATCTCAAATATCATTTAAAATGTCCATAGATTTAAAATATGTTTAGCCATAAATATAGGATCATTATATTTAGTTTCATAGTGAAATACAAATACCCTATAAATGGTATCATATTTTTAATGCTAATGTAGGTGCTGCTATGGAATTGGAAAATATACTGCAACATTTTATCCAATTCATAGTTCTCTGCCTTTAACACTGATAATACATTGCGTACGCATAAGGATACTTTACTCAGTTGAACAGAGCATCTGCAGGTCTAGGTCTCAAACTGCTCAATTAAAATGAGCTGTATGTGCTAGTATTTTTTGCTAATGTTGCTACTTATTTCTAGATGCACACTTTCCTCCTCATAACAAATTTTATGCATTTAGTTTATTAATTTCAGTAAAACAGAACTATATCTTAGTAGATATTATGTGTAGTTCTACCTGAATGAAAAGATGAATAAGACATAAATCCTATGAGTTGATATTTTTAACAATGTCTGTTCTATCTAGTCTCATAAACATCGTTTTTAGAAATTTATTTTTCTGTCTGATATAAGCTGCCAGCCACACACAGCCCATGAGTCAGTTGCAATGGTTACAGCACTTTGTACATTGTTCCATTAAAAGGTGGAATGTGTGCTCTGCCCGTTGAAATCTCATCTAGTTAGAATTCCATGTAAGAAATCTAGTTTGGCTTGCTGGAGAAAAACTGAGGTGCACAAGACAATAGTCAGTGTACACTTCCAGTCACGTGAGTGAGTCATGTTGTTATTCAGCCCAAAGAGGAACCATCGGACATTGCAGGCATATAAATGACTTGATGGTTGTCAATGGAACTGCTAACCTGTGACTCTGGGCAAGTTGTTATTCTGCATGACCTGTAATAAAGAAATGTTCATTCAAATTGACCCAGTTTTGAAGTAGTTTATTCTTTAATAATGGATGACTGAATTGGGAACACACATGCAAACAAAAACACATATATGTGGGCACATGCATGCATATGTGTACACACACACACACACACACACACACACACACACACTTGCTTTCACGTGAATTCAGTCATCTCCATTGACTCCTCAAATTAGGATTTGTTCAGTGTTTCTACTCCAGTCCTCTCCATTCCTCTAAAGACTTTAATAATTCCTTGCTTTCATTTGTGACTATTTCCATAGCTTTGTGTAGATATTATTGTATTTATCTGACCTTCCCTGTAAAGAAAATTCCCAACCTGTGCACGCATTCCTACTATACATGATAAAGGGAAGTATTAGGAACTTTACAAAATAGGTTTCAGTAGTAGTTGAGATTATATAGTATTTTTTTATAGAAATTTCTTCTTGGCATTCAAAATTGACATTACTGGTTTTCTTACAGTGTTCTTCATGGAACTATGGTCTACCTAAAGAATCTTTACATAGACAGCTCCCTAAGAAAAGGAATCACCAATTTGCAAAAGGGGCACATTATTTCTTTTACATGTAGCCACTCTCAACAGCATGGCCTCTGTCACAGTGGAGTTACTCTAAATCCTTAGGCAAACACTCCATTCTGGAAGGTTTGAAAGGGGTGTAACTAAGAACTACTACCGGACCGAACTCGTTTATACAAAAAACAAAACAAAACAAAACAAAACAAAACACTGTCATAATTTGAACCTTAACTCTTGTTTTACGACAGAATTGCATTTAGTCATATCTACTATTTCATCATGCTTCTATTTACTTTTCCTTCAAGATGTTTAGGGAAAATTATTTTCTTCTTTTCGTAGTCCTTGATTTTAGGACATCAAAATTAGATAAAGATATCTAGAGAAAAGTCACAAAGTCTTGGAGAAAAATGAGCAAGAGTCAGCATAAAGCTTACCATTTAGTTAGCATCACAGAAAGAAAAAAATGACTAAAAATAGTTCAGAGGACACGTTTATCCTGTTGAGCAACATGTATTTGACAACAAAGAGCTTCTACATTTATATTTCTATCACATTTATTCTGTAAAATTTAATTTTAAAAATGAATGCTCCTTGAAGGTCATAACACCTCTGTTAATGTGAAGGTTATTTTAGGAAGATGAGCAAGAGTAGGTTAGTTGGTACGTAATTTTGAGAGATGAGATGTTACAGTCCTGTAAGGGTTGTGACTGTTCTAGGCACTTGGTGTCCTGAACAAAGAACCAAGCAGGACCCACAGAAGCATAGCTTTATTAGTCAGGACCCCATTTTCAGGGCGGGAGAGGGACCCTGAAGAGTTCATGGCCCGGAAGAAGACGGTCGTCAAAATCTAACACGTCACTTCCATAGGGAGAGCGTAATTCTTTGAACAATTCATTCCAATCAGTAGCAATTCTCCTTCTTTTGGTTAAAGAGAATACTTTTTGTCCCTATATGGACCTTTGAGGAACTGCCATGGTTCCCAAAGCCCATAGGAAGAGTGGGTGCCAAAAACACAGTGTAAACTGATTATCATTAGTTATGATTAGGCTCAGGGTCACTTTTAGTTGTTTAGCGTATTCTACGGCATATACATCCTAGGCACGGCTTGATCATTAGAGTGGGTGCTCGCTACGGCTTCATAAACCTTATATTCTGGGTCCCCCCAGAGTCCTTTACATTGTGGGTTAGCTGTCAGGCCTGGGAATTATGTGGGTTTTTGGAGAATCTGCTTTCTCTTTTTTCTCTGGACTTCAGGCCCTTCTGCCCAGGAATTTCTTCTATTTCTTGCCTTACATTCATGTTAAAAATATTAGAGAAATGGTTCTTTCTAGTAATATATTTCTAGGTCCCTGGTTAAACCCTTCATGGTCATTTGATAATGGAAATTTTGAAAGAAAATAAGAAAAAGAAAATTAAAAATCCAGAATGATAGTAAAAAGAGGGAGCATATGGGAAAAGCAAAATTTAAAAATAACATTCCTTTTTAGAAATTCAGTAGGATATACACTTTAGTATGGAAATATTTTGGATTAAGATTCCTTTTATAAGAAAATATATACATATTTCTAGGTACAAATTTAAAAACAGTGGACCCAAGAGACATGTATCCAGCAACTTAGATGACAGAAAGCAAAAGACTTGATGTGAGAAATAATATTTATATCAAAAACTTTATCTAATGAAGATAAAGAGTGCTGAAGGTTAACAGAGCACTGACAGAATGTAATGGCATTGTCATGGTAGAAAAATATTCAAGAACAAATTCCTTTATTGTTTTACAAGTGAAATGCTATAAAAGACATTTTGACAGTGACTTTTTCCAATTATAGAGAAAAGAGCACTTCAGTTTTTTTAATAGTCAAGAAAATATAAAATAGGATAGTGATAAGAAAAAGCTTAATTTATAAATCATATTATCTTAATGTAATGCAGAATCAGGAGTGTTTTAATACAAGAACATAACAGATTAGATAAAATAAAAAATCAAAGCTTCTTGGCCTTTGTGCAGCATAAGGAGAGGCAGGCTCTAGTTTCCTGTTCTGACTCAGTCTGTGTTTACACTTTGAGACCCATTGAATAGAACATGAAAATGTCACCTTTCCTAATACATAAAGCTTGCTGGGTATTTGTATGCTGGCCCACATGTTACTAAGTAGTATAGCTTGTCAGGAATTTTCTCCTCCTGTTGTCTTCCCAGATTAACTATGGTGCTATTGCTCATGGATAGTGTTTTCCTTAGATTTCAGTGAGGTCGATTATGATATTTATAGTTGCTAGTTGTCTTCTCTGATTTTATGAGAGTAGTGATCTTTCCAACTTTGAACATCTTAAGCAGAAGTTGCAAGTTTAAAGCTGGGTATAATTTAAAGACCAAGGCAACTAATTTGACACAAAATTAGATGAAGTTTGGGGGAAATGTGAGTTAAAAATGTTTAAATATTTCTTAATAACATGAAGAAGATTCCTATGATAAAATGAATTTGATACTTTAGTGTAGAGAGCAAATTAAGAAGACGGTTATATCAAGTGTGATAAAATATGGTAAATGTTCAAATTTGAATAAATTTATTTTAGTACAAGACTTTGCCATTAATCTTGTCAATACTCTTCCTCATCTTGATCAAATTTATCCCACTGCTCTTGCAACTCTCTGAAGTCATTTTGAAAGTTCTGTTTCCTGAGTGCCTCTACTTGCACTGTTGTGGCTGCCTCAGTGCTCTGAACCCATTCAAAAGGTTTACCTTTCATAGTCATTGTGACTTTGGGGAAAAGTCAAAAGTTGCACAGGATTCGATGAATAGGGTAGGTGAAGACACATCAGAATGTTTTTGCAAGTTTTATTTTCCCTTGGATGATATTTGTTACCATATTAATTTGTATTTTTTTAATTACACTTGCTAAAGAAACACAAAATAAGTCTTCTAGAACCATTTCAAACTGGCAAGAATGGTGGGATAATGGTGTTTGAACTTAAGGGAACATTTTGAGGGGGTTTGATGCATTGCATCTTACAGTAATAAATTTTTTTAAAAATGTAAGCATTCATCCCATAGTTTGATGTCCCCTTATAAGAGAGGTAGGAAAATAATTTTAAAAAGAGGTTAATGATGATAATGGATAAAAACGGAATACCCTAAACTTTTCAGATTGAGCGTCCTATGTTACATTTATAATACATTCACAAAATGGGTATCAGTTCATTATTACAGTCAGTGTGTTTAGAATGACTATCATAATATAGAAATGCTTACTGTTTTATCTTAGTTAATGCAAAATGAAAGATGATCACAGTTCTTTAAAATTTATTTAACAATTGACTCAAAAAATATGACAAAACATTGACAGAGGTTAAATATGAATGACTTGTTTTCTTTTATTGTTGTTTTCACACATTCCATGATAAAAATATTACTTCTATTACAACTGAACATAATTTTTCAAAAGCAGTTTTAGTTGAAGAAGAATGTAGTTGATAAATTCCCATATACAAGAGAATCAAGCAAAAGAAAATGGCTAAGAAATGACTAAGACATATTTTTTTATTTTAAAGGGAACAAAACAAAACAAAGCAGATCGGAACAAAATAATGCAAGCAACACAAGATTTTAAAACAACAGGAAATCAACAGTGGCTGCCATCTAAGATAAAATTTTATACAAGGCTATAATTAAAAATAGGCAAAAACATGGCAATAAACTTCCCAGATGAAGAAGTAAGCAGCAATGAGATTAAAGAAAATGCATGATTTTGTTGATCATTAAACAGTCTTGCTTCTCTGATTACCCTAGATATTATCTGGGTGCAGTTCCTACAGAGCACGTCATTTTTTAATCACCTCTTTTAGATTTAACTAATATACTTGCTAGTAAGATGCAGCTTCCTATATTTGAACCACTAGCCCTTACCAAATCTATGATTTCTTCACACTAAATAAATTACTTTTTGATGACTGAAGGATGATGGATACTGTATATTAACTATATATCAAAATAAGGGAAAAACATTTAATCATCTTTGGAATGTAAGGCCTGTTTATTTTTCAGAAATACTTGAGTGCTGTAAACTAGTATTGCATTAAAGCAATGATGTGGCAGAGTAGAGTTAAAATCAAACTGTATCTTGCAGGCTCAAACTGTATCTTGAACTCCAGACAGTACTGGAGGTTTTTCTATCACTTGGATGAATTTAAGGAATTTTTACCTTTCTTAAATTACAGTATAACCAAACACTACCATAAATATTCTTGACCAGGAGAAAAAAATTTAAATTAGGTGGGCAAAACCTAGCACGTGCTAGATACACTGACTTTGAGTTTCTTAGGTAACTTAAGTGCAAGCAGATAATTTTTACCAGTTTTGACCAAACAATGGGGTTTATAAGAGATGTTTTTATTGAACTTGAAGTTACATTTTAGCTTTCAGAGATAAAAGAAAATATTGGACAGAATGTAGAAAGCAGATTTTAGAGTAAAATCATATATTTACTAATGAGAAGAAAGCATAGATTCAGTCTCTCAGTCTTACTCATTATGATAATAGCTTTGATTCTATTAGAAAAATAACATTTATATTAGAATGCTTTTTTGATAAGATAAGATAAAAATTAATGATTATTTCCAAAATATGTGTTAGATTGTAGTATTACCGCATATGTTATAATTTGATCATTGATTTGTCTGGTAAACATTTTTATCATTAGACAGCATTGTTATGGGGTAGACGGCGGCAGTCTTCTAGAAGAGAAACAAGTGAACACAAAACAAATATCATGTCTAGTGATGCTTAGGCTGCACTGGGTAACTATGAACTTATTGGAATCCAGAAAATATCAGAGAGGGCAGGAATAAACACAGAACATTTAGAGAACACTAAATAAATCAGTGTGAATCAGGTCATCCTAATCAGAGCACTTATTTTAATCTTGTAAGGGATGGGCCTATTGAGGTAAAAAAGGCAAAGCTATATCAAGAACATCAAAACTTCTAGAACACATTGGGCATATTTCTGAAGTTAAGGTGAGGTCATTTGAAACTTGTGATCAGAGTGATGTCTAGTATGTAATACCTGAAGTGTGGGTCAATTAAGTGGCAAGTATATGTAGACCACACAGTGAATGTTTTATCTAAAGGAAATTGCAAAGTGAAATGCTAGGTAGTATGCCGAAGTTTACAAAATACAAGAGAGATCAAAAATATGATTAATATTTAAATTTTAAAAATATTACAGTAAAAGGCACATGCCTTAAGTCTTCCTCAAAATAATCTCTTTCACTTTACACTCACTTATTGCATGAGTCTTGCAACTTGCTAAAACAGTTCTGGAAGTCTTCTTTTGTGAGTGGATTTATGGGGTGTAATAAAAATTCGGTGAATGCTGCTGCAGAGTACCATCAAACAGAAAGGCAGGCTCACAAAGGCATTCTGCTGTGCCTTTGCCTACCCTTTCCACCAGCTATGGCTATGGCACCTGATGACTTCTGGCTCTTCCTGAGTCAAAATTGTACAGATTTTTTTTTTGAGATATGGTCTCGCTATGCAGTTCAGGCTGGTCTTGAGCTCACTTGTGGCCCAGGCTGGGTTCAAACTCACAAGGACCCCAGGTGCTGGGTTATAGGCATGCGCTACCACACCTGGTTTAAAACTGTACATGTTTTGAATAGATCCAAAAAGCAAGGAACCACAACAATGCACCTAAAGAGAAATAAAATAAAATCAGAAAATAGTTGAAAAAATAGAGCACTATCTATACATTATCATTGTTATAGTCTTGATATGGTGATCAGAGTATCAGTGCAATAAAGCAAGTAAAATGATAATGTTTACAATGCAGAGGTTTTGGTTGCCTTTCCAATGCAACATTACCTGTATTTAGACAGTTTCCTCCTTGTGCGTATGACAGAGACTAAGCGTATGGTTTCTGTTTCGTTGTGTTTTCACCATTGTTAGTCTCATTGAATTCCCCAGGATGACCTTGAACTTCTGGGTGCCAATGATCCTCCCGCATTAGCCTCCTTAGTAGCTGGGACAGGAAGCATGTGCCAACCAAGCAATGAATGGCTTTTGAATGTTGAAGGGACACTGAAGAAATAAAAAATTAGAAATTTAAAAACATTTGAATTAAAAGCTATATATTAAATCATAAAATAGAAAAATTCACAGCCAAATAAAAAAGGGAAAAATTTGAGCTATCATAAATAAAAAATATATTAAATTACTGAGAATTATCATTATATTAGAAAAATAAGTGTAATGAACACTTTAATTAAGAGAACAATTTATAATAAATAAAAAATAGAGATACTTGCCTAGTATTGATTCAAATATAAAACCATAGGAATTTGTACTTATGCAGTCAAAGATTTAAAAATTATTTTTATTAATAGAAATAAAGTTATGTGGACTAATACTTATGTAATTTGCAAGTGAAGGTAAAAAATGCTATGTGACATTTTGTAGGGGCAATTTTACAATATATATCTACCATTTTATAATTTTCATAATTTTATGTTATAATTTAATTTTTTAAGAATCTAAAAAAATTTTACAGATCTTAGAGCATATTTATTTTTAGTGTTAGATAAAACTGAAGTAAAATTGTAATATACAAAATAATTAGCTAAATATATTAAATCTGTGAGTATTAAGAAGGCTTTGCAGCAAGTTCATGGTAGTATAACTAATTACTTGATTATGTTCATATATACACAACTAAACAAAAATGGCTAGGTATATTATCTATTAATCATGAATTAAAAATAGCGGATAGTGGTAAAGATCACCTTCCCAAATCTTCATGTGGAGCCTGTAAACATAGATAAGAAAAGTGGTGAAAAACCAAGATGTGGAAAAATTCATAGTGTGATAAGATTATGAAATTTATTATCACAGATATGTTTATATTTATGTAATATAAAAATACAAAATATATATAAAATATACATATAACAAAATACTCCAGGTAAAGAATAAAGTAGAAAGGATTGGGAATAGTAGCAGAGGAAATTTAACATGTATCTATAATATTTTGATATTGTTTTGAATCATCAGTGTGCAGGATGCAAAATTGTTAAGAATTCACCAAATTAAATGGCAAGAAAAAATATATAAACTCCAGTCTTGGTTGCTTATATTTTGGTATATTTCATTAATCTGTACATGTAAAATTATCTATAAATATGACATGTATTTAGAAAAAAAAAAGCTAGGCCATAATTTTGGGATCCTTGAGGGGTCTCTTTAAGGGGGTCGCATCATGAGCACAAAGAAAGACGTAAGCTGTATCCATCCCAGAAGGGCATTAACAATCTTCTAACAGGGAGAGTTCAGACAAATGTGCACAGTGTGTGGTAGAAATGTGAGGTCAAAGACGATGCAGCATTTTTTATTTGTCTGTTTTCTTTCTTTAATATTAGTCAATGATCTAACCAGGGAACTTCAGATTATAAGTTTTGCTTTTGTATTATATAGAAAAATACTTACTAAACCTAGTCAGTGTTCCTGGAGGTATAACCTTTTACTTCTCTCTGGTTATAGGTTTTTGTTTTGCTTCTCAAAGAATTGTTTTCTGACAATGCCTTTTGTTCTGTTCCTTTTGGAATTACTGTACAAAATACTTTTCTGCTTTAATCCCTTCTCTTTCTCTGAGTTCTGTACTTGGTCCTCTTCTGCCTGGAACATTCCAGGACTTTTATGTTTGCAAATCAAAGGGTAATATTTTTTCAAGAAAAAGATGTTAAAAGAGTTTTGAGTCTTAAGGGAATTACTTTTTATATATTTTATATATTTTTATATATTTTATATATTTTACTAACAATAAAATAAATTACATTTCAATTTTTTACTCTAATTGAGGTATGCAAAGGCCTTAAAAATGTATTTCTGCAATGGGAAAATACTTTAACGCTTGTGAGAGCTTTATATTTTATTTCTAAACTTTGAAAACTCACTTTAAAATACCCTAGAACTTATATTTTTCTTTAAAAAATAAAAATAAATAATTCTCTTGGGAGATCTTTTATGAGGACTAGAATATCATGGTGCATTCTAATATATTAATTTTAATATATTTGAATAATCTTGTATGTATCAATTAGCATCTTACTTGAAATAAATAAAAAAATCTTTAAAAACGTTATCATTGGAACTAGAAATTTAAGCATCTGTGATAGTTGTGTAATTCAGAGTTTAGAATATTTTTTGGTGGGGGGAAACTGGGGATTGAACTCTTGACCTTGCGCTAGCCAGGCAGGCACTTATGCCACTGAGCTAAATCCCCAGCCCCAGAATAATTTTTAATTAAAAGCATTTTTTACTTGAGAATTATAGTCAGTGAAAATGCAAAATGGAAGTTATTCAAACAGTAAGTGTACTGGAAACAGTGAAAATTAGTTGTAGATACTATTAAGATGACTTTAATTGTAAGTAACTGAAAAGACTAATGTGAACTGGCTGAAACATTGTTTTTCAGATAAAGTACAAATTTGAAGATAGAATGAATTCCATGGGATGAGATGAATGTTTCTTAAAAGTCCCTTAAAGAAATATTAGATCCTTCTGTGTTCATTTAGATATTTTCACGTCACCCGGGACATTTCCTCATGGTTGAAAGAAATGTGCACATTCTCCATGCAGGATGTAAATTTCTCCCAACAAGTATTACATAAGATAGGACTTTATTTTACTCTCATTGTACCAGATAGGCCACCTCACAAGCCTGCACCAGACACAATCACCAAACTCTGAGGTGGATTTAGGATAAATATAGTAAAGCCATAAATCACCACATGCCTGAACTTTCTTTAACCCTGGAAAGGACCCTTAGGAATGTGTTTACATGTTTATCATGTTTTTTATAAAACTTCAAAATGAATTATTTTAACTTAATTATTTAAGACCACAGTGCTTTTTACTTTTAAGTTATTCTTTTTCACATTATCCTCCATCTCAGGTGTTCAAAAGACCAAATACTTTGGAGAAACTTGCTAAGAGAGTTTGAGATTGAGTTCATATAGTTTGTGGTTAATATTTATGTTCTGAGCCATATTTACATGATTAACAATCACCTTCATCTTTAGTTGGTATAATTAACATTATGCTACTCTTCTGACTCACTACCAGTTGTACTTAGTCTAAATCAGAATAGAAATATATTCTATATGTTTTGCACTGGAAGATTGTAGCAAGTGGTTAAAACAATATTTGAAATGTAGAAAAAAAGAAACTAGTGCATTAAATATTATTCAAATATCAGATAAATAAAAGTTAACTGAAGTTTCAATTACCATTCATAACTTTAAAGTGAGACACTATCTTTTCTAGGGTAATTAGTATTGTAGAATATATAAGCATCTCCTTTTCAATGAGACATTTAATAAATAAAATTTATCAGAATTTATTTCTAGAGTTTAAGCCTATAACAACCCCAAAACAGCACATAGTTATCAATAAATCAAAATTTAACTTCAATTTTGCTAGATGAAGGACTGAAGTATGTATTCTCTCTATAAGATATAATATTTTAAGATTATAAGAAGTGGTATTCAAAGGTTATGCATTTTGAAAAAGAATAAAAATGTAGGCTAAAGATGTATTTTTTTCACATATTTAAATTAAATTACTTTTCTCGATTTTATATTTATAGTAATTTTGGTCAGCTTCAAATTTGTAGCTCAAAATTTTCTTGCTTTTAATACATATTTATCATATTTATTCATAATTTTAAGTTGTCTTGAAGATAGCACCAAATTTTACAGGTTTTTGAGACCCCCAATATTTTGTTCCATTTGCTCAAGGGAATCTCCTGCATAACTTCATTACATTGATAAACATAACAACACACTTAAGATTTAAAAATAGACTAAATTCTTGGGCATAATTTGTGCTCTTCCATGAGGGGGGATAGGCTAGAAGTACTAAATCAAGAAAAGTCACATTGAGATATTTATAAATAGATGGACACGACTTGAGACCATTCTCTTAAGCGAAATAAACCAAACTCACAAGGGTAAATACCATATAGTCTCCCTAGTATGAGATTTGATAAGAGTATATAAGACTTTATGGTAAGCATGAGTCCCCATCTCATAGCTTTGAAGTCTTTCAAAGTTTTCAATCATCAGTTGGAATGGTTTTATCATGTTTTGTTTGACTATATCATACGTGATGATATGAACAGCTGTTTTGAAGAAAACATTATGACAGCTATTGCTGATTTAATATCATCCTTCTTAGAAGTCCTACCATGGTTTTTTTGTTCTATTACCGTTGGTTCTATCTACCACATTGTGTCTTATTGGAATCTGAATATGTGTGATAGTTCAGACAAATTTTTTTCTTTTTTATCAAAAATGAGATATTAATGTACCCATTGATCATTTTCTGTTATTTGGTTCAGAAAGCCCTGTAATTCTTTCACTCTATGCATGGCTTTATACTATTGTGTTATGTTTGATATTATTGTATTTGAAACTGCTCAACTATAGCAGAGTAAGAGATATGGTGTTAGCTACTGTTGATGTCCAGTTGTCTTAATGTAAAGTACTGTGTTGCCTATGTTGTCCTGTTCTGATCTGCTCTGTACTGCCCCCTTTTGTTGTATTCTCTTTCAAATTAATAAAAAAAAATCAAAAGCAAAAAAAAAAAAAAAGAAAAGTCACACAGCATACGTTGATATAACTTGATGTGAAACTTTCATATAGTGCTGGGAAAGAAGATAAGAACCATCCATGCTCATCAGCAGACTAGACACTATGGGTTTCTTGTTCACAGTTCAAAGTTCTTCAGGGTTGAAAATAAGAGTATTGAGAAAAATGGGGATAGAGCTTTAGAAAATGGTAAAGTGAGCAAGAGTTGGAGGGAGAAGGGGGATTTGGAAGAGAAAGGGGACAAAAATTAATTTATGTTATGTACATATAAGAACTCACCCACAATAAATGTAATAATTGTGTAGTGTAAACATGTACTAATGCAAACAAAAATGGCTAATGTGTTGTCAATGACAAGTCAACATAATATAAAGTTTTTCTTATTGAGCTAGAAAAACAAATCACTAGTGAAGGATGTGTACTCTTTCACTCTAGATTTATAAAACACAGTGGAGGGAAGGACTTATTAACATTCTAAATATTTTGCTGTAAAGGGAATGCATATTAAGCTGATAGAGATACAGTTTTCCGTTTTAGTTTTGTCACAATAGAAGACAAATGAATTATTGCAAATAGAATATTAGTTCGTTGATATTATTTATTAACATGGAAAAAAGGATCAGTGCAATCATCAAAGGTGAGCACGGCTGAGCTTGTACCACACTTAGACCTAAGTAGATCAAATAGAGCATGGGTGTTGAAGCCCAGAGGAAGACACTAGGGTGTCATGTGCTGCCTAGAACTTCCTGGGTGACTTTTTATTCAGGGGTGAGCCAATTTGAGGTAACTTTGAAAGTGAAAGGAGAAATCAAAATATATCTTTATATACTATGATCAAAATATATGGTGAATGTTTAAATTAAGTAAATTCCTTAAACTAAAAAGCACAATCCGATTATTATTCCTAAAAGTACTCTCCTTTCCCTGAAACACATTTATTTCATCATTCTTGCCACTTTCTGAAGCAGTTCTGGAAGTGGTCTTTCCAGTCTCTATGACCCAGAGGAATGTGTCTTCACAACAACTGACCACCTTTCTTTCTTTTCTTTTCTTTTCTTTTCTTTTCTTTTCTTTTCTTTTCTTTTCTTTTCTTTTCTTTTCAGCAGATCTGACATCCTTCATCCTCCGGTTCTTCCTCAAAATTAAAATGACTACGAAGGGTAAACAATCTGAAATTGATTCAAGACATTAAGATTTTGAATTGATTCAGGACATCAAGGCATCTAGGAGAGCGCAAGGACACATAGGAAAGAGGACTTCCAGAACCACTTATGAAGAGGGCAACAGCAGTGGAGCAAGCGTGCTGAAGGTGAGTGCGAGCTTGTGCAGGGAACCACAGCACTGTATCTTCAACTGTAACACATTTTTAATAGGGAAAAAATAACCTCTCTCCTTCTCCCTCTCCCTCTCCCTCTCTCTATCTCTCTCATACATCGAATCAAACTCAGGACCTTGTGCTTGCCAGGCAGGCACTGTGCCACTGAGCTGTATTCCTGGTCCACGCCGTATTTTTTGGTTGACCATTCTACTTCATTCTTTGTTTTCTCCAAACAGGGTTCTTCACTAGTTGAGCCCAGGCAGAAGTCATATGAGTGAGAAACTCTGGTTTGACTCACACTGGTCATCCTCCGTGGGTAGAAAGTAGAATAAAAGATAGACATGGAGCGACAAAATGATATGAGACACTAATGAAAAGATGATGACTAAACAGTATTAGTATAACTAAGAGTAGAATTTAAGTCAGAAAAATTTAAATTGTTAAATTGTCCTTGAGTTGACTGGCTCTTAGCAGCACGGACATTAAATAGTCATGTGTAGTCACTTATATATAAAATATGGACTATTTTCTTATATTATCTTTTCCTAATAAATATGTTATTCAGATTTCCTACACATTTTATATTGGTGTAATTCCATTAATATTTCAAAACTAATAATTGCACTTAAAGAGTCTACACAATGCACCTCACAACTGAACTAATAAGAACACAGAAAATGTAGCACAATTATTTAAGAGAAAAATATAGTTATGGTACTTCTTATAGCTTTACTCAGTTTCTTTTAAAGAGCATTAGAGGACTGTGTTAAATTTTGGATTTATAGTGTTGTTAACATTATAAGATTACTCCATTTGCACAAAAAAAGATTACTCCATTTGCTTCTGCTATGAAATATAATTTTGTGAAAAACTTTCAATTTATTTATTTGATTTTTCCCAAATTAAAATTTTAATCTACATCCTCATATGAGTATTCATACCCTCCCTTGTGAAAGAAACTCCCATTGAGTTTTAATTAATTAATTTTATCCAATAATTGTTAATGGGCTATTGATTACAAAATGTATGAGATTAAATCTAGACTCTCAATGACTTACATGAAATTATGAATCTTATTCTCTAATATTTAGAGAATGAGATAAGTTACTTTTCATGTTTTTTTCCTTTTTTCCTTTTTTTTTTTTTAATCAGTACCAGGGATCGAACTCATGACCACATACTTGCAAGGTGCTGAACTAAATCCCCAACCTCTGTTTTTTTCAAAAGATGAAAAATAATGTTGCCATTTTATTTATTATTTATTACTAGATTGTTTTTCCATTATTAATTAAGAAGGATTAAAATATTTTAAGTATCTTTTCATTGGGGCCAACAAAGTTCACCAATATGGAAGATTTCTTTTCCTACCTTTGTCATGAAAAAAAAAAGAAGGAAAGCTAAATTTCAGAAGGATGCAAGGAATTACACTCATAGACCTAGAGAAATAATGTCGCAACTTTCTGCAACAGCTGAAAGAGGGATCATAGGGCACCTTATTTTTTGAGTTTTCCAGCAAATTTTCCATTATTGAAATGAGTAAAGTGCTGCTCAACCACCTTTTTTCTTATAATCCTATTCATCCTCCCTTTTGTGTTTTCCTTTAACATAGATTTACTGAGTTCTAATTCAGGAATGGCTGTGATATGACTGTAACACGATATGCATGATCTTTGACTTTAAAATGAGAACTAAAGAGGAAATAAAAGGAATCGGAAGTTAAAAGTCCTAAGGGCACAACTAGTGAGCTCTTTATTTAGATTTTACCTTCCTGGAAGAAATAATTCTCCAGCTGAAAGATTGAGTGAAGTAATCAGCTCTCCAAATAAAAGTCATCCAGAGAGGAGTGGAATCCGGTGTGGAGGGAGTTCCCGGCAGGGATCAGTATGTGCAAAATAGAAAGGTAGGCAAAGAGAGAGAAAATGGACTAATTTAACTAGTGTTAGATGCAAAAGATAGTATTAAATACAGATTATTTTGTGGTTTTATTTCCTAAAGAAAATCTTATGCACTATCCTTTGAAAAAGCATCTTTTTGGCTAAGATTTGTACCTTTACAAGCATTCAGCCCATAATAAACTAATTTCATGCCTTTTGGGGTGACTAATAATAGTCTGCCATTTTATAATGCTTAACACTATTGATAAAATCAGAGTAAAAGCATATGTTCTTAAATTATTCCTCATCTCAGTGTTAGTCCTATATCACTCTATGCCTTTGCTTTAAGTAGGGATGAAATGATATTTTTAAGTTTCAGCATTTTCTAGGTTTGGCATCTCTAGCATGTGTTCACCAAGGAACATGCATGTATTTCCTTCAGCTGTGCAGCTTTGTGGGTGATCCGAGCATTATATATCTGAGAATATAAGCACACACACATTATGGTAACAGTGGGAATGTGGCCTGAGAAGTATTCTACAGCACGTGCAAACAGCAGTGCTTTCCTCAAAGTGAATTATCCAATTTTAGTAAGTACTTTTGTCATTCTTTAAAATTGCAACATTAATTTCTAAAATTTTTACTGTTTTGTATCACCTCTTTTGATTTTCAAAAAATACTTTAAAATGATAATTATCATTTTTCTCTAAGGAAATTGAGACCCAGGAGGTTAAGTGCCTTGCTTAAAATCACAAACCTAGGTTGCACATATCAGCAGTCTGATTTCAGGATTTGTACTTTTAACCATGCCCTGTATTGCCACTCAGAGAGGATACAGGGCACAAGAAATGATTCTGGTGACAATCAAAATTGCAATCATGAAACAGATGAAGAATTTTTAGATTATGATGACTGAGAAAGTTGTTTAGTTGAAATTAAACCCAATGAATAATTAAAATATGAATTTGCCTTTTCTGTGTATCAAATCCATTTAACTGGAAACTAGTTTTTAAAATTGTGTGGCCTTTTGTTATGCCAAGAATCTAGTTCTCTATAAAATCTCTTTTTCTTTTTTCGTTAATAGAATTTTGAGTAGAGATGACTCCACCTTTAAAGTACTCGTGGAGCTTGAGTGGCATCCTAAATATAACCATTTGGTAAATGATTTTCTGGAATCCATTTATAGAATCAATTTAGAGCTTGCACACTATAATTTTGAACTGTTTTCATTCCTGGAAAATGATAATTTTATTTTGGATATTTATGCATGAAATACTTTATGATTGTATGGTTCCATTAGTAAATGTGCTCCTTGCATCCTACCATCATTTGTCACAAATAAAGATGCCTATCATCTTAGCTTTCTTATCATGGAATATTTATTATGATGATTGTTATTGATTTTATTAATGCAGCAGCATTCTATTTTTATGTGGTTTTTGAAACACATTAAGAAAAAGTAAGTTTATAATGAATAAAAATGGCAAATAATTTTAAATGTTCTATTTGCTAAAGCAATGTAAAATTACTGAAACTTTGTATGTAGATAATGCTTTTGATGCTTTGTAAATAATTACAGCATGGAAAATTAGCTCAGGTAAATATAAAAATTTTATCAATTGCACATTTTCTTTGCAGCTTTGATATTGCTGTGTCTGAAGTTAATTAATGATCTCATACTGATTTGAGGATTGCACATATAGCTTTACTTTTCTCACTTGTTGGAAAAATTTCTTTCCCTTTGCCACATAATAAGATAGCTCTTCTCTGTCCTATCCCCACCAAATTTTCCTATTGGAATATTTTCATGTTAATATAAATTGTTAATGACTTAAAAATTGATGTGTCTCACATCTTGAAAAATAGCTCTGCATTTTAATACACAACACTTTAAAATGGGCTATTTTATAAGAATGAATATATAAATATATTATGTTGCCTAACAGGACAAGTGTAATATTAAAATTTCAGTTCTAGGTGTTTCTATAATTCTTATACAGTCATCTATAATTATAGGATTATTTCTGAATGAGACTATTATAATATCTAGAGATTTAAGGATAACATCAATCTGGGTTTGAACAAGAGTAAGGTGAATGAGATACTTTGAGCACAAATGTTACGAGGACACCAAAATTATACCTATTCATGATAAAATATGTTTTAATGCAATATATTTTTAAAGCTCAACATGAAGTCTGATACATGTCAGACTTATTTAAATAAGTAGAATCAATATTAGTGATTTTTTTCTTTTGTCACAAGCTCTACATGCTACTGATATCAAGCACACACTAGATAGAATTAATAGTTATACTATGTATTTAAGCACACATCAATTAAAAATCAAAAACAAGATGTGAAAAACAACTGTTTTCTCTTGAGTTATTATACCAGTAAGCCTAGAAATCTAATGTATAGCATGGTGACTATAGTTAATAATACTGAATTTTATTCTGGAAATTTGCTAAGAGAATAAATTCTCTTTTAGTGTTTACACTAAAAGAGAAAATGGTAACTATTTGAAGAGATATATTACTTGACTGTAGTAGTCCTGTTTATATCAAAACAGCATGTTGTATACATTAAATGTATTATTATTAAGATAAATTAGTTAATTGAAAATAAAGCACTCTAGTGCCCTTCCAATGGAACAGTAGATTAAGTACAAGCATTTGCCTCTGAGATTTGATAAGATAACACCTTAAAAGGAGCAGATCGATTAGGAGAGAATGGCATAGGAGGTTTCAGAGAAAAGAGGGCTTTTCTGGAAATGGAAGTCCTTTGGGAATGTGTGACAGGTGTTGAAATAAGGTGGAGGAAGCAATTAGGAGAGTGCTGTAAGATATCCCAGAAACTAGAAGCCAAATTCAGAGGAGGCTGGAATTGAAAGAGACAAAGCCAAATATAGAGAGAACAGATTTTTCTGTTTTCCAACTGAACTTTAGTTACTCTATTTCCACACATGTTCATAGTAAAAGGAAGCCAGATACATATTCAAAAGCTTAAAAACCAGATGACTTCACTAAAGAAATTAATTCCAGTTTATGAATTTGGAGGGGAACAAAGCCTGATAGACTCATTTCTTCTATGGGAAGCTATTCGTCAAGGAATTCTACTTTGACAGATAGAACTTCTAGCAGTTAATGGCCTAGATTCTGGGGCCAGAATGCCTAGGATTCAGTGGAATTTGTAAGAATAATAACACATTTAGAATCCTGAAAAAATTTCAGTGATTGAACGTTCAGTAAAATTAGTTTCTGTTATTGTTATACATTCACATTCAGGGAAAATGTCTGAAAGGGAGTTACCCCAATTTTATAACCACAGAGAAAATATCCTACATTTCTAGTACAACGACAAGCTTGTTCTGGAAACAAGTTTTAAGAAGCTAGTTCTGGGATCAGGAACAGAATAAATCAGATAATAAATATTTTTTGGCTTTGTGTAGATGAATGTGCATGGTTTTGCATGAAAAAAATCTTTGTTATACAAACAGGCAGTAGTCCATACCTGATGTTGTACCTGATGACACTGTTATATAATTAATAGATTGAAATTTTCAATATAAGAATTGAACTGGGATCACTAGACATAGGAGGTTTGGAGGACACTGAGGAAAACCTTCCCATGTATTCCTCCAGGAAAGGACCTGAGGTCCCAGTTGCTGCACAGCTATTGACAGAATTCAGCTACCAGGCTCTTCGCCCACACAAAGTGTCTTGCGTGAGTTCACAAGCCTTTCCAAGGTGTGTCTGTCTTGGTTACTTTTCTCTTGCTGTTGAGACAAAATAGCTGATGCCCAAAATGAAGGAAGGAAAGATTTATTTAGTTTATAGTTTTGGGAGGTTCCAGTCCATACTCAGCTGGTGCCAAGGAAGGGTGGTGTGGCTAAGGGGGCAGCTATCCATGGAGGCCAAAAGTGACAAGACAAAAAAGGGCAAAAGGGGCAAAGCATGCCTCCTTTCTTCTCTTATTTAGTATGCTGCTATCCACCCCTGGGTGGGTGCAGCACTCACATCAACAGTCTCAGCACTAAACAACAAACCAATCACAAATGCTGGACTCAGCTGCCGCCATGACTCTATGAGGCTCGAGGTGGAGGGCATCCAAACCAAACCATAACAGTGTCTGTATGTACAACTGATGGAAGTACCTGGCCACTCAGTCCATCTGAGAGCACTTTAAATGGTCACTTAGTGGCAGGACTGGTCACAGGCCAGTGAAGGCTGTCTTTGAGCCTGTACTGTGGATCACTTTCTTTCTTGGTTCAATTTTACTTTCTTTCCTCCTTCTGCTGTGTTAAGCTCAGGATACTTCAGAATCTGTGACATCCTTTTAGGGTCTGCTTTTCTGGAGCACTAACTGTGATTTGAAGGAAGAAATAATTGTAAAAGGGAAAGAACAACAATTTAACATAAAATCTGATGTGGTAAGAAAAGGAGAGAATTTAAAGAATAGGACAAGAAATAAAATAAATTAAATAAGTAATATACCAGGTAGGTTTAAGATGTTAAAACCATAAAATAATGAGATGCAAAATAAATTTAGACAAATTTTATAGAATAAAAGCATAAAAAACTGAACATAATAAAACTAAAAAGATATGTACACTTAATATTCAATTTAGCACTTTTTTTAGGAGCCAAGACATGAAAACCACCTACGTGTCCAGCAACTGATGAATGGATAAAAATATCTTCAGCCATAAAACACAGTGAAATCCTGTCATGTGCAATAATATAAAATGCAACTGGAAATAAATATGTTAAGTGATATAAGCCAGGCACTGAAAAACAAACCTTACATGTTTTTACACTCATGGAATCTAAAACAGTTCATCTCCTAGAAGCTGAGAGTATGATGGTGCTCACCAAAGGTGGGGGAGAAAGCAGAGGAAGCCATGATAATGAGAGGTTGATCAGTGGAGGCTCACAGGAGACACAGGAGTTACACAGGAGAAAGGCATTCTAGTGTGCTATTCAAAGTGGGGTACTACAGAAAGTATTAATGTATTGCATATTTCAAAAAGCCAAAAGAAAACATTTCTGAATGTTTCACCATAAAGAAATGATTAACAGGAACATTGCAGGGACCTGCAGCTTGGCCTGGGCTGTTCGGGACTGGGAACATCATGGACACCGGCAGCTCAGCCTAGGCTGTTTGGGACTGGTAGGCCTGCCCTTTGCCCACAGGAAACCTTGTGGAGACTGGAAGCTTGGGCCAGGCTGTTTGGGACTGGTAGGCCCGCCCTTTGCTCACAGGGAACATCATGGGGCAATGGCAGCTCAGCAGGGGCTGTTCAGGACTGGGAACATTGCAGGGACCTGCTGAGAGCCAGGGCTGCTCAGGAGTGCTAGGCACACCATTTGCCCATAGGGAACATTGCGGGGACCAGTGGCAGAGGGCCTGAGGTGCCTGAGACTGCTGCTGCTGGGCCCGCCCCTCCTCCAGGAACATCTAGGAAGCCTGCCACAGGCCTGAGCTGCCTAGGACCACATCTGGTGGACCCTATCTCTTCCAACAGGAACATTGGACTACAGTGGACTACCATGCTGGCTTGATGAGAGGCTCAGAAACCCTTCACCCAAACAGAAGACCTCATCAGGCTTCAGGTGGTGAGTTTCCCCATAAAATAGAGGTCTGCAGTGGGTAAATAGGGGTGAAAGTAAAACTCCCTCCAAATGTAAGACCTTGGCTAACCTGGCAAGAGAGTGGGTAACCCCCTCACCCACACAGAGAACATCAGACAGGTTGAGGAGTGCACCAATATCACCCTGCCCCAATTTAGAGGAAATTAAAGAACTTAAGAGACCCCCAGTGACACAGTAGGGCCTCAGCTGACACAAACACTATAGTCAGGGAGACCTGGTGACCTGCAACAACCTGAAGATATAACAACAGCAGTAACTAAGAGTTGCCCTACATCAATACTTCTGGGCAAGTTAGCCCAGAAAGAATATAGGACTCACCCAACAGACACGGTCGGAAGAATTCAGGAGACTGGATCTCCTCTACATTGTGTTACCCAGCAATCTGACAAACATCAACCACACAGTAGAACCCTGAAACACACACTGCAAAAAGTTGTAACTGTTGCAATAGAAAGACCAGAAATTCACCCAAAAGGTGACAATGACTAAACAAAAAGGCAAAATGCAATCCTGAACATCTAGTCCTTCAGGGGCAAGTGCAGATGAAATTCAGGGGCAAATGAAGCAAAGAAAAAAATCCATTAAGCTATAGAGGAACTCAAATTAGAAATAATGTCTTATGTAAAGACAAAAGTAACAACCTTAGTAAACGAGCTGCTCAACATAGGTAGAGAAGAAATAAATAAGCAACTATAGGAGTATGGGAAATTGATTGAAACTTTGAATGAACAATGCAGAAAACAAGCAGAATCTATGAAACAAATTGAAAGAGATATCCAAGAAATAAAAAATTGCATTGAAAGCCTGCAAAGCTGTTTAAATGAAGCTGAGGATATAATTTTGAACCTTGAGGACAGGATTGCAGATAGCGATCTTGAAAGGGTAGAACTTATAAAAACAACAAAACAGCGTGAAATGACAATCCAACAGCTACAAGATGATGCCAGGAGAAACAATGTTAGAGTAATAGGCATTAGTGAGGAGGTAGGAGACAATGCAAAGGATATAGCTAAGCTGTTCACAGAAATAATAGCAGAAAGTTTCCCAAACATGGGGGAAAAATTAGATATACAAATAAGTGAGGCATATAGAATGCCACAAAGTCATAACCAACATAAACCTACACCCAGACATATAATAATTAAGATTTCAGACATACAGTATAAAAACAGAATACTAAAAGCTGTTAGAGAAAAGACGCAATTCACCTTTGATCAAGGAAAGCCTATTAGAATCACAGCAGACTTCTCAGAACAAATCTTCAGGTTAAGACAAGCTTGGAGTTTCAGCCCAAAAAGAAAACTTTCAACCCAGACTTACATACCCAGCAAAAATTTCTTTCAAATTTAATGGAGAAACAAGATACTTCCATGACAAAGAACAACTAAAGAAACTCATGTCTGCCAAACCAACCTTATAAAGAGTGCTGAAGGACATCCTAGATAGAGAGAAAAATGACCACAATCTCCAGAACCACAGCAGAAAGAAATCACCAGGCTGGACAAGAATGTAAACAAGGAGAAAAGCAGGAAACTAACAACAGTCACACAATGTGGCAAAGTCAAGCCAGTACATATCAGTGATGTCTATAAATGTAAATGGGCTCAATTCACATATCAAAAGAAACAGGTTGATGGAATGGATCAAGAAACAGGATCCCACAATGTGCTGTATACAAGAAACACATCTGACTTAAAAAGAAACTCATAGATTAAAATCAAAGGATGGAAAACAGTATTCCATGCAACCTCAGAAAAAAGCAGGGGTAACTGTTCTATTTGCAGACAATGTGAACTTCAAACTTAAAATGATTAAAAGAGACACAGAAGGTCACTACATACTTGTAAGTGGAAAAATTCAAGATGAAGAACTAACAAATATAAATATATATGCACCAAACACAGGAGCACCCAACTATATAAGACAGATACTAAAGGACATGAAAAACCAAATACACAGAACACAATTATTACAGGTGACCTTAACAGCCCACTGTCACAAAGAGATAGATCAACTAGACAAAAAGTCAGCAAAGAAATAATAGAACTGAGTCATACCTGCAAGCAATTGAACTTAGAAGATGTTTATAAAGTGTTCCACCCAACCACATCAGAATACATGTTTGTCTCACAGAACATTCTCCAAAATAGACCATATTTTATCCCATAAATCATTTTTAAGTAAATGCAAAGGTATTGAGATTGTCCCATGCATACTATTTGACCATAGTGCACAGAAATTGGAAATTAATGGCAAAAGAAACTGCAAATTTGGCATAAATACATGGAAATTAAATAACAACCTTTTGAACAACCAGTGGGCTACAGAGGAAATTAAAGAAGAAATAAAGCAATACCTACAATTCAATGAAAATG